>JBBMJZ010408629.1:0-12582 GCA_037833815.1 Zingiber zerumbet
AAATACAAATTATAAAAAGAATTTGAAACTATATAATTTTTGTCACAAAATTTGTTTAAAATTTAATAAAAATTTGAGAAAAAAAAAACCAATTTCAAATTTATATAAATATTGATAAAAATATTTTTTAAACATAATTAAAATATGTTTTAGGTTTACATAAATCAAAAACGAATTTACTACAGAATTACTAATATGTTTTATTTTAATAAAATATAATATTTGAAAAAAATGTGATAAAATTTTAAACGAATTTGAGATGAAGTTTTAACTAAATTTCTATAATCAAACATAAATATATATTACAAATAGAAATTGAAATCGTATAATTTTGGTCACCAAATTTGTTTAAAATTTAATAAAATTAAGAAAATAATTATTTTCAAATTTATATAAATAATAATATAAAATTTTAAGAGGATCATGCAAGAGAGGATCATGCGGTAGATTAAACGGGTTTGGAGGGAGTAGGGTTTGGGGCAACGGAGGGTGTATGTAGGGTTGATTTCCATATTTTGGGGCTAAATTAGCGATCAGATTATATTTCGACTGCTAATTTAGAGTTTAGGGGTAATGAAAGGACGCGTCTAGTGCTGATATTGGGATTTTATAGCTAATTTAGTGACCAAATTAACTTCAGTCGCTATTATCAGCGGCTAAAATAAAATTTGGTTGTTATTATTAGCGACTAAAATATATTTCGGTTGATAGTTTAGCATTTATGAACGATGAAGAGATTTTAAGGCTAATATCAATAACCAAATTATAATTTTATCATTAAAATAACAACCAAACTATAATTCAATCCTTAAATAGTGACGGATGCGATGGAATTTAATTCGGTCGCTAAATAGAAATGGAATTTAATTTGATTACTATTTAGTGATTAAAATAATATGTTGATCACTAAATTTTATAATAGTTTATATTTTAAATACTATTTAACATGATCAATTATATTATACAATATCGTTCTACACTGTTGGTCCCATAGTCATTTATAAAGAGGTAAATAGTAGATGACTGATAGATGATAGGAACCTGACATATATTTAGTTGTTAATAATTGACCTTCAAATCTTATAACGATGACGCTCCATATAATGACCATCTATCTATATCATAGAGACTAAATATAAAATTTTCTACATCTATATTTAAAAATATAATGGTCTCAAATAAGCTATTTGACATAGCATTTTTCTCTTAAAAAGGTACTAGCTAGTATAAAACATGTTTTAAAATTTTAAATGATATTGATTATCTACCGATCAAAAATAGCTTATATTAAATATTGAAAATGATCCCCAAAAAAAAACCATCAGCGATTTGAGAGTTGAGACCTCCAAAGCAACCAATTCAAACAGTGACCCGAAGGAATCCAAAGCAACAGATATCCAACCGGATTTAAATATACAAATTATCCCTGATTCCTTCATCTCCCCTCAATGACAAACAATTATCTTGTCCGACTCCTAAGAACGTGATCCTTTCATAAATCTGCAGACATTTCCATCACGTAGCTCTCGACCAATGTCACTGGATTTAGATCACGGAGACCGCCAAGCCGGAAGGTGACGACTCGGTGGTTAAAAGAACCGGACGCCGGCCAAAAACAAGTGGGGGCTGCGGTGGGCCCGGGGGCCATGTGAGACGTCCTACGTGGCGCCACCTTAACCATCCACGTCCCCCTGTGGGCTCCGCTTGGTCGCATAAATATTGTTGGCTTCCCCAGTCGGATCACGAATTAAAGCACAAGTCTGCAACTGCGCATGGGTCTGATGTAGAGTGATCAGGGATCACCCCCAACAAGTTGGCACTGCAGCTAGCCTCATCTTGGGTAAGGAAACTATTTCTCTGCTCTGCTCTTCCCATGCTCAAAGCCATGTGATCTTCCTCACTTCTCTCCACCCAACGAGAAAAAAAAAGAAGAAGAAAAGGCAGGCAGCTTCTGATCTCCAATCATTCTTCCTCTTCCACTTTACAGATTTTTAGCTAGCGCAGCTTCTTCAGGCGAATTAAAGGCGACCCGTTTTAATTTCAGGAAGCAGAAGAAAGGCAGCTCTGCCACAGAACCTTTCAGGTGCTCGATTTGCTTCTCTAAGATCTCGTCGCCTCCTAATCTCATTCTCGTTTCCTTAATTTCGACGTCGTAAATGAATTCTTCGTGCGTGCGATAATAAATAAAGTTTTCTACGTTAATTAATCTTCATCAGTGTTGCTTTCAGAGAGAGAGAGATAGAGGGAGCAACTGCAAGAGGTTGGTTGTTTGGTGTTTCCCCACCACAAAAATTAAATAAACAAGTTAATAAATTAATTGGATAGAAAAGGAAACGACTGTTGGTTCTTATCCTTACGAGAGTATTGCCCTTTTCATCTTCGTCGTGTCTGCTGCTGTTGCTTAGCTTAGCTACCGACGTCGATTAGTTTAGTGTTTATTTAATTAGGATCTATTCATTAAGATTTGGGTGGCCACTGAGTCCGAGAGAGTCCGTGATAATAAACATGTATAATACGTGAAATGAGGCGTACCTCTCCAGACAGGTGAGAATGAAATATAATTAAAAATATTAATAATATATAATTAGTAGAACAAATGGTGCATAGGAAGAGGAAGGAGCGAGCTAGACGACGGCGAGGAGGCAGACAACGAGGAGGACGAGCGATTGGGGATCTCCTCGGTGACCATAGAGACCAAGGCAGATCTAGGTGAAGATGTTTTTTTTTTCCCATGCTTCTATTTTTACACAGGTATCATTCTACTATGGTTTAGGGTTTTATAGTACGTAATTTAGGAAAAACAAATGAAATAATATGATTAATGTTGTAGGTTAATTTGTGCCTAGTAGATTAGATCAAAAATTGAGTTTTGATGAATATTATCGTGTGGTAAAAAGGTGATTCGCTCGCTCCCAGCCATTAGTGTAAATGATTAAGACATGAGGGAGGTTATGCTCGACCCTACCGAGTTTTGATCCCAAAACCTTATATGATAACACTCCGTGTTTTAATCATCACACCACCCCGCAGGGACATTTGATAACTATTATCATGCTATTTATAAGGAAGGAAATGTACCCTCTCAGAATACCTAATGAGTTGTTGGCATGGTTGGCCATGTTGTCCGTTAGAAAAGAAAAATGCACTATGACTCTTGTTGGGTTAACCTTTGTAATTAATGCACGCAAGTGATAAATCAAATTAAAGTCAGTTTTTTTGTTTTTTTGTTTTACTTAAATCACTTATTATAGTTTTAAAATTATTAAATTGCTACCCAATTTTATTTGTATTCATGTTATTATTCCTAGTTGGCTGTTACAATTATAACCGGTGAATCAATTTTTTTTTAAATGATAGATTCATATGGAAAAAAATTATTGCTCTCAATATAATCAGTCAATTAATATTTTAGGACATATATAATCAAGAAAATTAGACGGATATGTAAGATTTAGTTTAATATCATAATTTTCATCAAAATGTTGATCTACTATATTAATAAAATTAATGACAAAAATGAAATGGGATATATAATTTGGATATTTTAAATTTTTTTCAATATGATTCTATAGAAATTGAATTAAAATATAAATTAATCATGCATTTATTACGAGACGTCGAGACATTTAGGGTTATTCCCTACAAGAGACTTGATCTTGTCTTTAGCGTGTCGAGTGAAATTATCCAATATATACATGGCAGTGATTTTGAGTATCTGTTTGGCCTTTCCTTTGTTGGATTCCATTCCGTTCACTGATTGGTGAATCAGGTTCGATCCTATCGCAAAAGTGCCATCAATTTTGATTCATTCCAACTGAAGTGGTCCTTGGTTCCAAGTAAGAAAGTGGTTGATCGGTGAATCTGTTGTTTTTCTGTTATTATTAATATTAATATTATTAATTTTATTTATTGATTGCTTTTTTAATATTGTATAATTTTGTTGCAGGAATGGAGGACAAGTCCCCGGCGAATCGACCCACGACTTCCTCATTGGTCGTACCTACTTTGCCGCGCGACTCTCGTGGGTCGCTGGAGGTCTTCAACCCCAGCAGTTTCGCCACTCGACCCCACCATGAACCCAAGAACCCATCTTCCCCCTTCGCCACCTGGCAACCGCGCTCCGACCCGGTGACTCAGCCCCAACCGCCGCAGCCACCGTCCGCAGAGGTCGACGACGACGTCATCAGACCATGGTTGGCGCTCCCCTCCGGACCGACGGCGGCGCCCCCGCATCAGCACGACTCCGAGACTATCTCTGTCGCCAAAAAGACTTCCTCCTCCTCAGTCGCCGTCTCCCAGAATGCCGGAGAGGCAGCACAGCGGGCGGCGGAGTGGGGATTGGTGCTGAAGACCGACGAGGAGACGGGGAGGCCGCAGGGAGTCACGGTGCGAAAGTCGGGCGACGAAGCCGGGGGCAAGGGCGGCCCGTATCGGGTTTCTGGCGGTGGTTCGTACCGGAGCTCCGAGGACTCAGATGCGTCGGTGCTGGCCTCTGGAGGAGGTAAGGAGAGGGGAGGGATCCCTAGGGTGTCGGAGGAGCTTCGGGATGCGCTTTCGGCCTTCCAGCAGACCTTCGTGGTGTCCGACGCTACGAAGCCCGACCATCCCATTATGTACGCCAGCGCTGGATTCTTCAACATGACCGGTTATCTAGCCAAAGAAGTCATTGGCCGAAACTGGTATGCGAAAATTTTGACCTAAATCATACTGTGAAGTTGTCTTCTAGATCTTTTAGGTGTCGTATGCGAAAATTTCTTGGAGAACTTTTACTGCTCTGATAAAACTTAAGTTGAGATTTAGTTTGTTTTCTCCGTTGGTGTTAAAACAGGAGACTAGGAAGGTTGATAGAACTTTATATTATAATGTAGGCAAGCAATTTTATTATAGTGATGGAGACGTGTTGTAGCATCTTTAAGACTTTGGTATGACTTGGCCAAAGTTGATTAGAAGATATCATAGGTTGATCTGGCAAAGAGTTTAATTACTTTGATGTCTGTATGATTTGATGCTTTTGTGGAAACTCATTTTGTTGGTAGGAGAAGGTCACTTTCAAAAGGTGACACATTAAACTACTATGTCATATATTGTCCAAAGGAGAAAATTAGCATTTCAAACTATTGAATTAGTTACTGAAAGCCAGGGTATGAAGGATCAATCACCTAGATGAGGATCTTGGCATTGCAAATTTAGATGAAAATCCAAATCATTGTAGGATGTTTAACGCTTTAGGTTTTGAAATAAGGTAAACACTCATGGTAGTGTATTGGTGGTCAATGCTGAACATATTACAGTTTTTGTCATTTTACAGGAAAGAATGCAACTTTTATGATTTGTTATTTAGACTTAAATTTGTGTAATGCATCATTAAACTAGGAGAGTGTGTTTGAGATATTTAATGCAAGTGTGACAGGATCTTAAGGAAATCACTCTAAAGTGGAGGTTTAGGGTATTGATTCAATTAGACTCAATTTGCCTAGAGGAGAAAAAAAACATGAGGTAGGTACTTTTTCCCTGAAGATGTGGAAAAATTTGTTTCATCAAGTTCGTTGGATTTAAAAGCATACCACTATTAAAACAATGATTGAAGTTCTAGAGGTGATTAATGAGCTGTAGATTCACATGACTAGATGGTTACATAAATATGCATATATCCTCTAGAAAAATCACAAGATATGTGAGGTGGGTAAGACACACAGTGAACTCAAATGACACAGTGCACCTCAGATCATCAAATGGGAAAAAGAGTAGATCTATTAGTTACCTATGGTTGAGGATCTAGGGAATCTTCCTTTGTGTTGGAGTAATGCCATCACCTAGATGGGGTTCAGTAAGAGATGCGAATTGGCTGACTTTGACATATATAATAGTGGAGTAGGTCAATAGAGAAGCAAGACCACTTTGGAGTATTATCTTTGAATTTTCATATGGAGCAATGAAGCTAGAAGATCACATTGAGGTGGAGATTTGTTGGGCTGGACTAGTTGGGCCACACATATCCTTAGAGCATGCAAGTGTGTGCTTAAGTGCATGCAAACAAGCACCTTGCCCATGTCCCAACCACCCCTAATTTTTTTTTGCGGATCTCTTGTTTTTTCAACTGGGTTGACTACCATTACAAGTTGTGATGCTTGGGTCCTGTTGGGTACATATATAAATCACCTATGTTTATGGTTTCTGAAAGGAGAACAGAATTTATGTATAAAAATTTTGTTGTACATTTTATTATTTAAACTTACAATTCTTGTGTTTGCTGGACTTTTTGCAGCCGCTTCTTGCAAGGTTCTGGAACTGATCCATCAGAGATTGAAAAAATAAGGGAAACACTGTCAGCTGGTACAAATTATTGTGGTCGTATTTTGAATTACAAGAAGGATGGTACACCATTTTGGAATCTTTTGACTATTGCTCCCATCAAAGATGACGAAGGAAACATCCTCAAGTTCATTGGGTAGGATACTAGTAAAAAGGTTGCTCTCTGTATGATGATTATGAGAATAACAAAAATCATCGTTGACCAAAAAGAAAAAAACTGGAAAACAAGGATCACCTCTGTACCCACATCTATCATCCAACCTAAATCATATATCATTTTTGCTTTTGGCTACAATGTTGCTTAATAAAATATCTCATATTGAATCTTTTATATGCTTGGCACTAGTCTCTAACAGTCTAACGCTTTTGCAAAGTGATTTATACCCTGTGTAGATTCTATCTTACAAATGAAGTTTTTGATTGTTTTCTCGTAGGATGCAAGTGGAAGTTAGCAAGTACACGGAAGGATCTAAGGATACAATGGTACGACCCAATGGATTACCAGAGTCTTTGATTCGTTATGATGGTAATGAGCCATATCTGTACACAAAGTACACCAATGCATTTAATTCCAATTTGTAAACTAACTTCCAGGCTTATGTTTACTTACATAAACAAACTTTGCAGCTAGGCAAAAAGATAGAGCACGCAGTTCACTTTCTGATTTAGTAATGGCTGTAAAGGACCCAACCAGACTTTCAGAATCAAGAAATTACACTCATATGAGGAAATCTGAAGGTGGTGGACAACCTGTGGCATCTGAAGTTCCTGCAAGGAGAAAATCAGAAAATACCACTTCAGTCAGGCGCAATTCACGTGGTGAAACAAGATTCTCAATGCAAAAAATTTCTGAATTACCTGACCCTGACCCTACAAAGAAATCAAGAAAGTCGGGATTAAAGTCCTTCATGGGGTAGGTTTGATAATGCAGTATATCTTTTAGAAGAATGTACTTGTGCCCAACTCAATTGAGTAATCACCCTGTTTAAGCTCTTTTTTGTCTACCATCATCCTGTTAGATGGCACTAATATATTGCAGGTGTCTTTGTAGCAATAGAGAAAAACACAAATGGAACAAACGACTTCACTTATATCTTGTGTTTATTGCTTGCAGACTTATTGGCTTAGGCCATGGAAACAGTGAAAAACACGAGCATGCGGTAGCTATTATGGAGGAAGAACTATTGATGGAAAGTGATGATGAAAGACCAGAGAGTTTTGATAATGTAGAAAGAAAAAAGGAGATGAGACGGGGCATTGATCTTGCCACAACCCTAGAACGTATTGAGAAGAACTTTGTCATCACTGATCCAAGGCTTCCTGATAATCCTATTGTAAGATTATTGTACTTTTCATATCAGCTGCATGTTTGGTTGTTTCTGATGGAAAACAACCTGGTATGGAAATTGGAAACAGGAAGAAGTTAACATTTCAAAATTTTCTATTTCAGATATTTGCATCAGACAGTTTCCTAGAACTGACAGAATACTGCCGTGAAGAAATTTTGGGAAGAAATTGCAGGTGGGTAGGATGCTATTTTTTTTTCTTGCCATGTGTTGTATTTTATGGATTATGAACTTTGACTCCACTACAGTGGATTTCAAGTACGCAAATACAGATCATCCTCCTGTACATAACCGAAGTGAGATGGTAAAAATTGAATTGTGAAAGCTGATTTGAGGCACCACATTTTCCCATATGATTTGCTAACATGTTATGCTAAATTCTGTTTTTCTTAAATTTTGTTTTTGAATCTACTTGAATGACTACACTAGCTGACATTAATGGCTTCAGAATATGAAAGGGCCTTGATTCACACTTCAAAATTAGACTTTGCTGTTTCTTTTTAACTTTTGGTTCTATTGGATCTGTAGGTTTCTCCAAGGCCCTGAAACTGATCCAGCTACTGTGAGGAAAATAAGAGATGCTATTGATAATCAAAGAGATGTAACTGTACAGTTGATAAATTACACGAAAACCGGTATTGCCTATTTGTTTATTTAAAACATGAAATTACTGTTCAGCCTGGCTACAATGATTTCATACAACTGTACTCTCTGCTATTTTTCTTAATGGAGATAAATTGATAGAGATAGTATCTCAAGGAATATTATATTCCCTATTTATGCTATTACTATCACATGTTGAATTGGATTTGCATTAAAGTTTTGTCCAACAGTATTCTAGCCTTGGTTAGGTTGGGTAACTAGGGCATTTGATTTACAATTTTCTTGTAGCTCTCTTGTAATGTTCCAAGTTCAAAGCTTCTTTTGGTTAAATGAATCTACATTTCAACTAATATTATTTTTCTGTAATAATCATTGGATTCTCTGAATTCCTAAATATTATTTCTTTGATATTGGGACATATTTGACACATACTTGAAAGATGAAACCACCAGTTTGGAAGTCACTTTTTGATAGTTTCAAAAAGTTGACTAATTAGAGTTGAATTGAAGGTGTGAATGATGAGAAAGACCAATGAAAATTAGTTAGCCGAAAGAAATGCACTTCAACTAGGTTGTATCAACAACACACTTTTACATTTAGCTCAATGTAGGGATCAGAGCTATATAACTGATCTCAAATGGATGGAACATATGGTTTGTTGTATTTAAAAGTTTCTTCGCACAAGGCTTCTCTTCAAAAACCATCGTTTTCCTCTTGCACTATTGTCTTTTTCTAACTCTTTTTTTTACTCTCTTATTAAAATGTTTACTAGCTAATCATCTTAAAGAACATTTTTTTAATTCATCGAAAATCATTATATAATTTTACATGTTTTCATATGTTAGGCAAAAAGTTCTGGAATATTTTTCACTTGCAGCCCATGCGTGATCAAAAGGTACATCCATAAGATAGGATTATCCTTTTTGTTCCAGAACTCCTCACTTGTGTTACTTAGTCATATATGTTGGTAGATTTACATATAATTCCACTTCTTCTACAGGGGGAAGTCCAGTATTTTATTGGAGTCCAGTTGGATGGAAGTGAGCATGTTGAACCACTTCAGAACTGCATACCAGAAGATGCTGCCAAAGAAGGTGAAAAGCTGGTAAGTAGTTTTATTCACCTGAAGCTGTCAATTAACTTGATTACTGCTAAGTTGAAGTTAGATTTTTATATCTTCCACCACCAAATAAAACAATTTACATAGATTATTCTTTGTAAATTTTATGCCTTTTCATGCTAGTGAAAAATGAACACTGAAAAGTTGCCTGTTATTGTATGATGCGTAGAAATTATTTATATTAAGGCATCAGGCTTCATATCTTTCTCTGCTAGCAAGTGAAAAGTATTGTTGATCCTTCGGCTTAGAACTCTAGATCTTGAGGATGCAGCATTGTGAATATCAAACCAAAGAAGAAAACTCAAGCTTTATTCATTGAGAATTAGGATGAGAAAAAGATGCATCTGTATTTTACTAATTAGAAAAGGCATTCAATTAATATAGTAACTAAATTGACTTCTCATTAAATAAAGGAGAAAAAAATGCTGGTCTGCCAATTTCACTTATTGGAAGGGTGTCCAAGAAAAGGTAATGAAGAGATATCTCCACGGACATATTAAGTTAATTTCTACTTATGCTTGGAAATGATGTCCCAATAGAGATGTTGACAACTTGCCGGTATCAGGAAGAATCATGCGGTTCAATATTTTGGGATAAATTTAATGTTTTCTCTAAAATTTTGAGGTCTAAGTTTCTATACTTTTGTTTAAGTTTTAAGAGTTGTTTTAAATTTTAAAGTTATTTTTTGGTAAAAATTTGTTCGATATTTTTTAGAATAAGGTAAGCTGGTATTTTATAAAGAATTAGTCCTTTGAAAAGAGGCTAGGATCTCACGTAATTGATTCAATCTTCCAATGTATGATATTTTACCTCTCCTTGAGATTTGAGTGTTCTTTGTAGTGTGGTCCTACTTCAAGTTGGCGTCAGTCTGGCGCTTTATCAATTTTATTTTTGATGTCACATAGTCATCCAGAAGCAGTCTAACCATGACCTAATAACATCCCTTTATAATTGGTACCCTTTTACTTTTTAAAAACAATTTTGGCCTGCACAATTTTTCAGTTCATGTCAAGTAACCTTAGATATGTATAGTTGATGAATGGGTTTGTAATCTTGACATGTTTAAAGGATGAAGAGCTCATTATGGTTTTCCCATCTTTGCATTTTTCATTTCCCCTTACAATTTTTAGTTTTAATTACAATGGGGGTTGTTTGGCATTTAGGTGAAAGAAACTGCATATAATGTTGATGAAGCTGTTAAAGAACTCCCAGATGCTAATTTGGTAAGCTTCATTAGTTTTCTTTTTTTCTTAGTTGTTATTATTCTCATTATATTTCATGATTATGGGCAGAAACCTGAGGATCTCTGGGCTAATCACTCAAAGGTGGTTCTCCCAAAGCCCCACACGGGGAGTAATTCATCATGGAAGGCCATCCAAAAAGTACGTGATATTAAAGTATGCAAGGCTTACTTAGGGCATAGAATTTAGTTAACATCACAGATGCCCACTCCAATAAATTTATTTCATAGAAAAAGTCCAATGTTTAAGATATCATAGATTGAGGAAGGGAGATCTTACCCTTACATAGAAGAGAGGCTATTTTCTATGTTGCAATGGAGCAATATTTCTGCTGCACCATTGTTTACCTACTGTCTTTTACTGTTAGATTCTCTTTAGAATATTTTTTTTCTATTGTTTTCTGTCAAAAGAAAAAACAAAAAAGAAAAGAGAAGAGAAGAGAAGACAAGAGAAGAGAAAGGATGACAAATCTTTTCATTAAGTTACTTCATCTTTATAAAATGGTAAATAAATTTCTTCTTACAGTCAATCCATCTTGAGGGAGGAATCTTTTGGTTGAACAAGAAAAATTTGTTACATCAGTTTCAATGACCAGAGGCACTAGTCCACAATTAGCTGTCTTGACAGAAATCAAGTTAGATAATTCAATGGATATTCATGGGTTTTGTTTCTTTATTGTGCAGTTTAAATATTCAGTTTTGCTTTTCTGCAGGTTCTGGGGAGTGGAGAAAATATAGGATTGAAACATTTCAGTCCTGTCAAACCTTTGGGCTCAGGGGATACTGGCAGGTGACTATTTTCTTGATGTTCTCTTATTTACTTTTGGCCTATCACACTAATTCGTTATTGTGAGCAAAGTTAGAGCACCTTCTAGATGACAATCTACCCCAACCAAGCTTCCAAAAAATAGAAACAAGAATGGCTAAAAGTTTACCGCAATCAATTTTCCTCTTAATGAAATTATAATCCCATTTAGTAATGGGAGATGATGGAGATTATACCAACATGCTATGCTTGAATTTATGCAAGAATCTTAAGATGTAAAGGAAAAGAGATAGTTGGAAAAAGAAATTAAACTGCTGTCATTAAGAATTTTGACATTTTTTTCTCTTTCCTTTAGACTTTTTTTTTTCCCCCAAAACACGCAGCCAAGCTTATTTTCTACCCTAGTTTTCATGTCACCAGAAAAGAGAATAAAAAGAACTAGAAAATTTTCCATACTACATGGGGATTGGATTACCATCACTTATCATGTACGACACCACATTCTTGTACATGTTTTAGCTTTTGTAAGTTGCTGTTCCACACAATTGGGTAGCTTGTTATAGTACAGATTTCAGACGTACATTTGAGACCTCAGCTAGTCAACTGTGGGAATGGAAGTACAATGAGAGGTGCATTAAATTGTGTTTTTACTTCGAACAAAATCTCCTGAACATATTTTGGTCAGTTATCTGTGATGGCCATATTGCATTTTGCATTAATTGGTCTCAAACTACTGGAGGAAGAAGCTTTTGTGTAAGTTACTAATTCTGCTATAGTTTGAGATCCATCGGTGTTATCCACAGCTCTGAGTATCATCCAACAAATTACTTACCTTTATCTCCAAATTTTTTGAAGTTAGGTGTTTGGATAAAGGAGGGTTAAAAACTATGCAAATATTCAATGAATGAATCCATTAAACTATTGTACTAATGCTAAGTTGTTCCTCAGAAGGAATGCGTTGCGGGATCCGACTGTAACGTCTCGACAATAACCGCTATATCTCTAGAACTCGGGTGTAGTGCTAAATATGCAAGAGTTTGCGTTGTAGGGTTCAACGGTAACGTATCGGCAAGGACCGCTACATCTTCGAGAGAACTTGGATATAGTATTAAATATGTAAGAGTTCTCACACCATAGGTTGGATAAGAATAAATATGATAGGAAAACTAATAATCTAAGATTTGGAACATGGAAC
>JBBMJZ010408636.1:0-12582 GCA_037833815.1 Zingiber zerumbet
CACGGCCTGAGACCTCTTCATCTCGGCCAAGGTGACACGGCCGTGTGGATTCACATGGTCGTGCACTTCTTCCTCTCGGCCAAGGTGACACGGCCGTGTGGATTTACACGGTCGTGCACCTCTGTCTCTCAGCCAAGGCGACATGGCCGTGTGGATTCACACGGTCGTGTACCTCTTCATCTCGGCCAAGGTGACACAGCCATGTGGCACACACGGTCGTGCCTTACACGACTGTGTGGCACACACAGCCGTGCCAAATATTTCGGCCTCGGTAAGGCTACACGACTGGTCATCACCACACGGCCATGTCTTGCTCCTTCTCGGGTAAGGCTACACGGTCAGTCAGGGCCACACGGCCCAGACCCTCTAGAAGCTCTAGACTCCCTCCAAGCTCTTCTTTGCTACAAATCAAGTCCTATCAGTCGAAACAAGTTTAGAATATATCTCTGAACTGAGTAGTATGTAAAATAAATATCAACCTGGAAGGAGAGAAAGAGTAACATCTACTCTTAAGTTAAAGGTAGAAGGGTGGGTGAATAGATGATGGTATGAAATATATGCAAACTAATATCTACATCTAACCTCTGACATAATGCATGTAGAAGAAATGAATGGAATGGGTGCATCATAGCTACATATCGAGTAGCCAAAGGTAGAATGCATGTAACTAAGACCCAATATAGAACATAGTCCTGGACCCTAAGGGTGACAGATCTAAACAGAGTCACAGTCGGTACACGCTGACTCCTAAAAAAATATGAATATATCATCGTATCAAGCATGATATGCGAGTAGGGATCACTAAATGGTGGATCCTGAGGGTGGGAGAGGGGGGTTGTTGTAGCACTGGAAAGGCCAAGTGGATGGTTGTAATCCTAAAACATCATGAATGATAGTAGGGGATAACATAACATCCGTACCAATGACCCTAGTGGAATAGGTAAGATCATTAATTCTAACTAAGTAATTATAGAATTCAACACATAGACCTATGTTGATTGAACTAGAACAATATACTAAATGCTGTAAACTCTAATAGTCAATAACCTCTAGAGAGGGAATGCATGACCACATGAAAAAATGTCTATATAAATGTCTAGAAAGTAAAGGAACATATATAGTGGAGGAAAATCTAACCCTAAGTTCTTTAGTTGGAAACCTAGGGCTAATACTAGGAGTAGAGGGGCCAACACCTATATTTTGCCTTTTCCTAAAAAGAATTCTAAAAATAAAATATTAAATTGAACAAAAAAAAAACAAAATTTAAGTTTAAAATATTATCAACACATCATGAATATTTATAATAGAACTGATAATCGTAGTTGATCCGCAATGGTCCGGCTTGAGAACCGAAGGAGAAAAGTTTGAGAAATTGGAAATTTTTTTACTTTTTCCTTGTCTTGCTTTTGATCGTAAAGCCTGGTGAGGAGCCTTTGCAAACGAGAAAAGGAAGAGGAGTGAGGAGAGGGGGTGCCTATTGTCCCCCTTAAATAGGCTGGTCCGGGCGTCAGGAGCTATTCGGGTGCCTAGACTAGGCGGCGGGGAGGGGTACCTAGAACTTTTTCGGACGCCCGGAGCCCAATTACCAAGGGTGCCTTCCCATGGTTTGGGCCTCTAGTTTGTGCCATTTTTGTGTTTTTTTGTTTTTTTAATCTTATTGAAAGTTAAAATTTTAATTGAGTGGTTGAAGATTTAAGTTAAAAAAATTTAATTAAGCTAAAAATTAGGTTGATTAAAAAAGTTAATTAAGATAAAAATTAATTAAGTTAACAATTATGTTGGTTAAGAATTAATTAAGGCAAAAATTGATGAAATTAAGAAAGTAATTAAGTAAAAAATTAATTAATTAAAAATTGATTGTTGAAAAATTTATTTAAGTTTAGAATTAATTTAATTTAAGTTAAAAAATGAGTTTTTTTAAGAATTAATTTAAGTTAAGAGATTAATTCAAGTTAAAAACTGAGTTGAGATTTAAATAAGTGGTTTTTTGTTAAGAATTAATTTATGGTAAAGATTAATTATGTTGTTTAATAAGTAATTTAAAATTAGTTAAGGTGTTTAATAATGAAGTTAATTTTAAAGAGAATTGTTTTAAGTTAGCAACTTAATTTGAGTTAAAAATTAATTAGGTTAAAAGTTAATTAAGTTGCTAATAACAGTTTAATGTACGAAAAAAACATAGTTTAAAAGTACTCATCTAAAATTGGTCAAATATCTAACCTTTAGTTACTAACTTACTACCAGAAGATAGTAGTGTTTACCTGGTTAGTCAAGTTAAGTATTAATGTCCAATTAGAATTTGCTAACTTGACTAATGTACTATTGTATTTTTTGTTAAGACTTATGTTGATGCACTGATATAAGCATCTGAAGTCTAGGCAAAATGCCTACGCATCTTATGTCATTCTATGTTTATGAATACACAATCAAGGTAACCTAGTGTGTTTATGAGATACTCAATTCCTAGATCTATATGATCATGTTTTCTAAGGGTTCGATCTAAACTAAGGAAAAAATAATTTTATAATACTAAGAAAAAAGGAAATTTTTATGAAAAGTAAATAGTTTCCTAGAATTTGAAAATTAACCAAATAAATGTCCTCCCCTTAAACTAAGGTCTTTTAAAGGAATTGATTATTGAATTTTAGTTTGATTAATTAAAATTAATCATAATTGATTTTTATTTTGATTTAACCTTATTCATCTCACTAGTCTAAGTTTTCAAATAAAGAGATCCTATGATTTTATGAGATAAGTTAAATTATATTTTAGAGTTGGGTTTAAGTTGTTGTTAGATTCAAGTTTAGCTTTGGATTTAACAAATAGACATTCTTTGGGTAAACTTCTAAGCTGTGGTGAGTCACCTAGACATCATTAGAATAACCACACATTTAAAATTTTCTAAGTAGTCCTATCAACTACACTTAATAATAAAACTTTAGTCTAACAATCTAAGATTAGTAATGGGTAGTTTCAGTTAGTTCCACTAAGCCAAATGCATCATATCGAAGTTATATTTTCCTAGACATGCATATACATTGTTTCCCTAACCTACAATCATCCAAAATTTCTCAAGTGCTATTTTTCAAGTTAAACTTTGGTCTCTTTTTAACCTAATCCTAATTACATAGCTGGGTGAACTATTATTTTGGAGGTGCCAACTAATTTGGAGTCTCCCCTTGAATTATTGAGCTTTTAGGTTTAGGTTTTATGTCGATTATTTTTGTAGTTATAATAAACTTGATGGTAATTTAAATTTAACTTAGTGTTCTAGTTGTTTAATTCAAATTTATTTTTTTGATTTGAATTTAGTTTATTTTTTTGTTTTAGGTTTGGGTTAACTGGTTTAGATGAATTTATTTTTAGGTAATGAATTTCATTTTTGGGTATATAAAATTGATTGAGTCTTACTTACGTTGTTAGACACACTTTCGGAAGCCAGACTTTGGTTAATTTCTTGTTTTGACTTATTAGAGAGATAAACATTTTATTTTTAGAGCTGGATGTATATCCAAGCCCGAACTTATTATATACGGCTTTTTGTATTTCAAGAATTAGGTATACATTTTTTGATCTTGTAGTAAAAGTTTCTAATAGTCCTTTGAGTTTGTTGATTTCACTTTTTAAGATTGTATTTCCTCCTCAAGTTTTATTTCTTGATTTGGTTTTTTATTTTCAATTTGTTCCTTGACTTGTTGATTTTCCTAAAAAAGTGTTTTAGTTTATTTTTTAAATTTTATTAATTTTTTATTCAAGCACGTAATTATTCTAAAAAAATTAGAGGTTAAGATAGAAGATACCTTGTTTGAACCTTTGGAAACGAGTGTGGACTCGTGCCTTGACTCGTATTTGGACTCGTCATCTTGTTTCATCTCTCTTTCTGATTCCGATCCAGATGCTATCAGCTTGAGGTAATTGTGATCTTTCTGATCTTCGACGTCTGATTCTTCTGAGGGTGATTTGTCCCATATTGCCTTGAGTGCCTTCTTTTTTATTGTTGTTTTGGGTTTGTCAACTTTGATTTTTCGACGCTCGTGCTTGTAGTGTCCTTTCTTGTTGCACCTGCTGCATGTAACCTTCTCCTTTACATCATTTGATTTCATCACTTTTTGTAGGTCCTTCTTAGTGAAGTTGTTCTTTCTTCTAGTGAACATCTTTTTGACCATGTTCACCAGTTTTTCTTCATCGACTTCTAAGTCAGATTCAGATTCTAGCTCCGGTTTGTTCGTGTTCTTGGCTTTGTTTGAAGAACCTGTAAAAAGTACAATACCTTTCTCGACCGGCTTTGAATCAATATGTTCATGGTATAAGATATGACAAATTAATTAATAAGTGTTATATGAGAAATAACTTTATTGGATTTTTTTTAAAAATTTAGAAATTTTTTTGGATTTAAACGGAGTTCATATAACACATTTAAGATGATGAATCGGTTGGGCTAGGGGAATCCTGTTTGGAATAACCATTTAAGTGGGAGTTGATTGGGATATAAACTTAGGGTTTTAATTATTAACACTAAGTTTCATTAATTAAGCTATATGAAGCTTAACTTTTCTCTCGAGATTCATTTCTACGAATTCATTTTCCTCTTCTTCCCCTCATCTCGCCGACACCTTCTCTTCTCATCTCCTCCGTGAGTTTTCCTTTCCTGATTCTTGTCAATGCTAGGTTGCCTTTTCCAATCTTGTCGGTGTCAAGCTTCTCTCGAGATTTGCCATTATCCTCGCCATCCTATCGTCGATCGTTGGGGGAGTTGTTGTTAGCCTCTCTTTGGTAACAAGCAGTTTGGTTGGCCTTCTACCTGGTGTCACACTGCCCACTCTTCTCACATCTCTTTCTCAAACACGATCTTGCGTCTCATGCTCACGACGCTACCACTGCTATCGCGATGTGTCATTTCCATCATCGTCTTCATCCCCTTAGCTGTGCCCTAGCTCCCAATCCATCGTTGTCCGATCGCGTTGGATCTTTGCTCAAGGTCGCCTCCCAATCTCTCCTTCTCCCCTCTCTCAATCCCAACACACCAATTGTTGGCTACTAGGCACTGACGCCGACGACCACAGAGGGTCAGATATCACTGCTTCGCCACCTTCCTCCTCACGCGCATCGCCGCTACCTAGATGCCACTGCCCGATCTCGATTTACTAGAAACCAACCACTGTGAGCAGCCACCATAAGAGGAGTTGTATGGTAATAAACTCTTCTTTATCTAAGTGGTTGTTTAACTTGGTTAATTTTGTATAGCTATATAAATCCATTTACATGTTAGATGAATTTCTATTCAAGGGTGCCTGGGATGGTTAATTCATTAGAGCATGTGAAATGTAAAGGAAGGTTTTAGATATAATGAGATTGATTATCAGATTTGGTGGTTAGCAATTGATCATGAGAATGATTATGCATGTTTGATTCATGATGTTTAGTGGATAATAATGGGATGTTAGAGTTTGTGATTGATTGTGGTTTGATTTTTTGGTTGATAAGTTGATTTGGATGATAGCATGATCATTATCAGGATTATAAGAATGATTATCAGTTGTAGAATGGTTGTGGTTAATTGAAGGAGTAAACCTAATCTAATGAAGGTGATGGAGTAATTAGGGTTAAACTGACGTAACTTTATTTTAGGTGGTGAATTGTATTAGTTATACCTAGATATTAATTGGGGGTTAATTAATGATCATATTCGATTAGAGTTACCCTAAATAGGTTTGGGGGATTGGATCTAGCTGTTTAATTCATATATGAATAGCTAAACTGTATAGTATGTGATTTGTAGGACATTGATTCGAGACGAAAGTCTCAACTTGGGATTATTTAGCACGATCGACAGTTTATGGCAGGTATTTCTTCCTTGGCCTCTATATAGTTCTTTGAACTTAGTGCATGGTTATTATTTGATGTATTAGGTTGCTTTACCTTAAATCCATTTGTATTGTTATCCTGCTTGATACTTGTGTTTGACCTTTGAGATGATCTATTTACTTTATATATAGTCTCAGCTTTGGATATTTATACTCTGTTGTATATATACATGTAGAGTATATATTGTAGGGAATATTTTGTTGACTAAGTTAACATGCTGATTATGCTGTTGATGAGTGCACATTTGTTTGGTATGAGTTAAAGGGGTTACCTTGTTAATTGTTGATTTGTATATTATGTGTGCACACATGTCCAGTGTTTACTATTAAATGAGTCATATTGATTGTATTTGTATCGTGGGTGCACATGTAACTGATGTGTACTATTGAAGGAGTTATATTGATAATACTTATTTTGGAGATTATATGTATCAAGTGTGATATTGGAGGTATTATATTGATTATATGTATGTTGTAGGGTGCGTATATATATGGTGTGTACGTGTTTGAAGGTGCTACTTATTGTTTATGTTGTTTAGTAGACACCAGTTGGATTTACCTATACTTATAGATATAGGTGTTAGATGGATCATTGTACTAGAGGTGTTTATGATGATTCGGAGGTTGCTTTAATGATGATCGTGTCGGTATCATGATTATTACATCATGTTCATCATTGCACTGCACGCTGACGATGATTGCTCCCCTGTGGTATGAGCTAGTTGACGGTCATATATACCTATGCATGCTGACGACCATTGCTCCCATGTGGTATGAGCTAGTTCTTCGACCATTGCTCCCTTACTATATGAGCTAGTTGTCAGTCATGTTAGCTGCCCATTCGGCCACTGAGGGAGAGTGGTAGCTTAGAGTGGAGCTAGTTCTGTCGTGCCACTCAGCCACTCAGCGGAGGGAGTGATATCCGGTGTTGTGAGCAGTCAGGGACCCTGATGCTTTGTAGTTAGATAACTACTTACTGAACTGTCCACCCTGACCACTATATAGTGACTGGAGGGTAGTACAGTTGTCACAACCCAAGCCTCTCGGTCATACAAGGGTTGTGGTGTCTGGAGAGGTGGCGAGGGTGACCATGTGGCATGCATGTGCATTTGCATATGATGCGCAGTGCATTTGCATATGATGCGCAGTGCATCTGTGGAGATATATTTGCATACATGTCTAGTAGTTATTAGCCACATGTGATTGTGATATGTTGCATTGTTTGAGCTATGATTATTGCATATGGTTATCATGCTATATGCATGTCATTTATTATACATGTATATACTGTCGGTTATATTGCTCAAGTGTTGCGAGTAGATTTGTTGTTGATCCCCAATGAGTTTACCGATTATTATACTGTATATGTCGATTCTAGATTGGGTATGTGCATTTATTATGTTATTTACGATCTTGACCTTATATGTTAGTTCCAGATTGGGTAGGCTCATTTACTATAACATTATGATCATGATATTATGTGTTGGATCCAGATTGGATATATACATTCATTATATCAATTTATGATCATGTTCTTATTTCCCTGATAAGACTGTATACTTTGATCTCCATGTTTTATATAGACCATGCACTAACTTATCTATTATCCGCTGAGTGACCCGCACTCACCACCATATTTATGTATTGTCTTTTCCTCAAGTAGCAGGTAGATGATTGTGGAGTCGCTTGGAATATTCTGTTTACCGGTCCTACGTCACATTCGAGGATGGTTTTGGGTTTTGCTTCTTACTTTACTTGCTTTATGAATTTGTGAGCTTGGCATTGTATTACTTCGATTTTGTTTTGGAGTTTTGCTATGTTGATATCTTGTATTTGTCTTGTTGTGGTTGTGTGTATAACCTAGCCGGCTAACAGTTTGTTGTTCTTGATTTATGGGCTTTCCTTTTATTTTACGTTGTGTTTTTAGTACAGTCATGTGAGCTGTTTATTATACAACTGCATGATTGTGATCATTTTGTTCTAGCCGAGTGGGTTGTGTATATAAGTGCGTGGCTGTGTATGTTTTAGGCTTGTGGACTGTTGATTATAGCTTGTGAGTAGCCGAGTGGTATTGTATATATGATTCATATTATCACTATTACAAGGGAGATGCTATCCGTTTGTCAGACAGGAACTCATCTGGGGCATGGCATGTGGAGTTCAAGCTCACAAAATAATTCATCCAGTTTTAATTTATTTAAGTTCCTTGAAACTTTATAGGTATCTATTATAGATGCCGACAGTGCATTTCGAAGAAAAGAGTTCAAGGCATACATGATTAAATCCCTATTTTTTCGTTGGTAACCGATTAGGTGGAGCCTGTTCAGAATGTCTTTGATTCTAGCATGTAGCTGAGTAGTCATTTCTCCATCTTACATTTTAATGTTAAACAGATTATTTAATAACAAGTCACACTTAGTTACCTTTGCATCATTTGTGCCTTCATATAGTTCGATCAGTTTGTCTCAAAACTCTTTGGCATTCTTAAATGGGCCAACACGGTTCAGTTCTTCCTTAGTAAGACCTCACTGGATTGTATTTGTTGCCTTCGAATCAGTCTAGGCCTTCTTCTTATGATCCGGATTCCATCTTTCAGGGTCGATTGGTATTTTTGTTGCTTCGTCCATCGGCACCTTGTAACCTCGTCAGACGGTGAACCATTGGTTGATGTCAATCTTCAAGTACACCTCCATCCACTTCTTCCAATATGAGAAGTTGTCCCCATTGAAAAGAGAGGGATGAACAATGTTGTATCCTTTGAATTAGGTCATTTAGAAAAATGGAATCTTGCAGACAAGGAGGAGGATAAGAGAAATCCCAAGACTAGGTCTTGGATTAGCAGTATGGGAGATAAAAAAATAAAACTTGATTGGTGTCGCATCAATTAAAGAGTATTTTGTAACGAAAAAATTGATCCAAAGAGATAATTACACCAATTTGGATTCTATCGAAAAAACTCAAAACTGAAAAAGAGATATTAAAAGCAACTTTAAAAATAACCCCTTGCCTGATTGGTGGTTGCAATAATTCAGTACGGTACCCGCTCTGATACCATTTGTAAGATCGTAAAGACACTAGAGGGGAGGGGGGTTGAATAACAACCTTCAAAAAATGTAATTGAAAACGGTTACATATCGGAATAAATAAAATAGAAAATAACATTAACACAGATGATTTTACTTGTTGGGATATGTCTGATGTGGTGTGTGCTAAAACACGTTTCGTAAACATGCACTGTGGAAAATAAAATAATAATAATATCTAAATTATTACATCACATGCACCACACGCATACAAGGATACATCATGCCAAACATGATCGCATAATTAAATTTTTTACGGAAAGTAAATTTACTCTAGGTGTACCTTACGGATGACCTGAAACTAGAAAGGCATGAACCGTAGCGACGTTGTCAAACCTCATCTCTATTCATATCCATGCCAAGCTCCTCAAAACAACTCCTTGAGTACAAGCTTCTCCTTTGGAAGTCACCAGCCACGAGCGAAGAAGAGGGATCAAGAGGAAGAGGAAGAGAAGTACACAAGGAAGAGATTTCTTCCTTACGGTGGCCACTGCAACAAGGGGAAGGGCTTCCCCTTGTTGCCGGTGGCAAAGAGAGAGGGAAGAGGGAGAGGAGAAGAGAAATTGGGTTAAGGTTTTCCAAAAACCTTACAAGCCAATTAATGATCTCATGTGTATAATCTTCTCTCAACTATATCAATATATAACCCTCATTAATGAGTTGGATTAGAAAGCCTAAATCCAGCCCATTATCCCTTAACAAAAAATTAGCTCATTAACCCCTTGGTTTGGTTCACAACTAAGCCAAGTTGGTTCATAACTAATTCATGATTAAACCAAATATGGTCTAACTCTTCCATAAGAGATGTGGCTCATTTGCGCTTCCATTGCGATAAATATTTCCATATTTGTCTTATGTATGGTCCAACCAAATATTTATCTCTTGATCTAAGAATTCTATTCTTTAACTTATTTTACGTCTTTTAGAGACACATTAGTGTGTGTGTTCCCGGTTTATCTTGGCCGACCATAATTAACTACTTAATTATAGAACAGTCATAAGTGACACCTAGTAGTACATCATGATCCCCAATTAGTCAGAAAATCATAGTTGATCTTAGAACTAATTTAAATCCTTTAGCAGTTATAATGAGTCATGCCTTGTTCCTTTCACTCGCCTTATACCCACTTGGTTCAAGATATGATTTATATGTCTGTACCCACTAGACTAACTATGTCACACCTAGCCCAAGTAAAACTTCCTTGTTCTACGAATTTAAATTACTCGTACATGCATCTAAGAGTCTCACACTCTTAACATGTGATGCTTTGGCCAAAGACTTTGAATAATAATCCTAATGAGTGGTCGTAGAGTATACGTCTCCTCGCAAGGAGCGGTGAATCCTCTGTGGGCTATCCAAACATCTTCGGACATTTTGACTTATACATAATCATCCCGAGTCCACACCTTAATGAGGTGCTTGCTTAAGATGTCAAAGTATAAGTTTCTATAACCAAGATGACTTGCATACCTCAAGTCGAAGGAAACTTACACTCAAGTTATAGTAAGAGCTTCATAGACATATCCATATATATATATATATAACCATATGAAGTCTTACAGCGAGTCACTCCAATGAACTAGTTACCATAACTAACATCAACGTTTAACTCTTGGCATCCTAATGTCTCCAGCAAGTGAGAAATGGCGAACCAAGGAGTATAACCCGTGCTCGTTTTACAAAATTAATGATGTCCGAATGCATCAATTCGACAACTAGAAAAATTCTAATACGTTCATAATTGCACATGTAGAGATAATCACTAATTGTGATCCAATCATAATTTCTCTTATCCTATCAATTATATTACGGATATTTAATAAATGAGTTTAAGATAATCAAACATATAATATGTATTCAAATAGTGAATTGGTTTTTCATGTCCACCTTGGGATTTCTTCTTCTAGGAATATGCATACTCTTCTTGGATTGTTTACCTAGATTTTTCTCTATCTTCTTATCCTTAGGTGAGATAGTCCTATCTAATTTTTAATTTTATAATAATAAACACTAAAATTGTAACACTTTATTCTAGGCTGCATCTTATTATAAATAAAGAAATAGCATTATTGATTACAAGTATATAATGATATCTTGGATTTTACTTTTAAAACTACCCTTGTCTTTAGCTTCCTCCTATATCCTTTCTGGGTTTCCTCGCCTTGAGACATTGATTTTGGTAACGACCCATTTGGTTATATGAGAAGCATATGCTCTTTGCTCTTCCTTTTCATAAGTTCAGCCTCCTTTTACTTCTTCTTCATTTTAGGTGTCATCTGACCTTTATTCTTCTCAAAGTTTGGACAGTGTCCTTTCTCTGTACACTCAAAAAGTATATAATACAATCTTTATTTTTAGTAATTAAAATTTGTATACGTTTAAAGTACAATTCTCAATATGTGAAGAGGTAGAGTACTCCTTTTCTTCCTCGTGACTAGAGGATGGTGAGGTGGACAACTCATCTTTGTTGGCTCTTGATGTTAAGGTTTCTCCCCTTTCCTGACACTGAGATGGACTAGAGAGCTCAGGAGACTGAATTAGATCGGAGGGCTAGAAAGACCGAGCTAGATAGAGAGCTCGGCAATCAAGTTTGAGAAGGGAGCTATAACAAGCTGGTCCTTGGTATAATGGGAGGCTTTCTAAAGTGGACCATGTGAGTGTACGTTGATTTAAAGAAGGGTACATATGGATAGTTTATTGGAGTAAAAAGGTGATAATACTTATTCGAGATGATCCAATATCACTCGCCCTCCAACTATATATAGGTAGATAAATCACAGAAAGACATTTTAGCTTAACACAGCGGCACTTTGTATCAAGGAGGTCAGACATCCAATGAGACATTACACTTACTGAAAATTGACTCTAAGATTTATTGAAGTAACTACTCATATAGTTACCAACTATATCAATCCGTGGGAGCTGCCTCTAGTTATATCAAGAATCAAGCTTAGTCTCGCGAGCTTAGAGCTTGGTCTATATAGCTCTCCAATCCAGCTCAGTCTCAAGCTCTCTATTTAGTAACGATCTCAAGTTAACATGACCTACGATCCTACTGATAGTCCCTCCACGATCGCCATCTTTAGCCAACAAGGAACGAACGATTGACACCATCATAATTAAATGACAAGTAATTTGACAAACGACTAAAATGGTTAGAATAACCCACTTTTCCTTGAAAATGTGGTCATTATTTATGTAGATTTCTCTCTTCCCTCCCACGTATAAATACTTAGGCATGGGTAGCATCTAGAGTTTTGGAATCTCTCCTCCTCACAATTTCTACTTTGCTTTTACTTCCCATACACCCTAATGACTTAAGGATCAAAGGGACTTTGTCGAACAACTCTGATGTCCTCTGACATCTCCTCTAGTGTGCATAGGTTGAGCCACACCATCCAAGTCAAATAGTGAGGTGCGAATTGGACAACATCCTTACCTTAGCGTCCTTCTCGACCGTAGATCTCTACATCATTGTTGTCATCCCATTTTTTTAATAAAACCCCTATCTATTCTCTAAATTATATATTTATGAGCAATACTTCTCTAAATTTAGAGAATGGATTTCATTCCCTAAACATTATAGAGGAGAGAGAAGAAATAGAGAAGCTGATATATAAAGTGGATATCTAAA
>JBBMJZ010408645.1:0-12582 GCA_037833815.1 Zingiber zerumbet
TCGATATTGTAGGACTTAGCAATTAGTGACAAATATTTATATATTCGTCACAATTAGTGATGAAAATTTATATTTCCGTCGCTAATAACTCAACAAAAATTTTGTCCTGTTCAGCTAGTAGCGACGGATATTTTAATTTCTGTTGCTAAAAGTAGAGACAGATACATAAATATATGTCGCTAATTTAGTGATGGATATTTAATATCTGTGACTACAGTGTCAAGGACTGATATCTACTCGATGATATACATTCTGTCGCTATTCTGTAATAATATGCCTCTAGTGACGAAATAAAGATGGAATATGTCCGTTGCTATTTGGGGCATTTTTATTGTGATGTGACATCGTTACAACCCGAGAGTTGATCCCTTCTTGACTTTGATCGTCACATCAGTAAGCTTTCTTAACGTCGAACCCCACTTCAGGGGTCTCACCATTCGCGGTCACGTGAGGCCCAATCACGGTCCAGTCAAGCGATGTGCTTAGCATATTTGATCGGCCTTTTGGTCTGATCAGCCAGAGCACTCGGTGAGAACACTGGACTTATTTCGATATGATCATTTTTTTTTTTTTACTTTAGCCATCATATTAACTGACTTTCTCAATGTCAAACTACTTCGGGGGTCTCATGTTACTTGCCGTATCACTTAATATGCTTTAAAGATGGAAAAAAAAATCTAATTGACCAAAAAAAAAAATGATAAAGTTGAGCAACGCTTAAACATAGCATGTTTTATATCATTCTTAAATTTCAAGTACATGTTTTCTTAAGCATGTAATTAAACTCCAACCGTATTAACGTAAAAATCAAGTTAGCAAGAAGCAACCAACACAAAACACCAGGACTTCTACCTTGGGGAGGAATGAATGAGGAAAATGATTATCAAGACAACCAATTAAAACTTAGAGAATGGAGACTGAAGATCCACGTACCACAGAGAAGTATGAAGATATATAAAAGGTAGATTCAAGATCTCCGATGAAGAATAAGAAACAACTCCTCACCATGTTACCGCTCGTCCGACAAAGAAGAGCGACAACAGCACTGAAGCAGGCTTCTTGAAGGTTCGACTTCATTCGGTGCCGTGCTCCTTTGGTAACTTTACAGTTTAAATGGGCTCTATGCCAATTTCAAATGCGGATTTCAGATTTAATTTTTAAATATCTATTATGGATTAACTGTCTGTATATTTGTAATGCTGTTTATGCAGCACAGAAATTAAATAGCCTTCTCAAATATTTATTTTATTATTCAACCAAACTTTTACAAGATGATTACAAGATTCCAAAGAAAAATACAAGTAAGAAATATTTATGTGTAGCCTTAAAAAAGGATATTTCAATTCAGAAATAGAGATTGTCATTTCCCAGAGATTAAAAAAAACACCACCTTCTTTTTTATCTCAAAGCCAAGCTTGATTCATGGAACTAGAAATCCTTCAATTAAGGGGAAGATAAGAAAAGGTTATGAAAAGTCAACTTCCCCAAGAAGGTTTCTAGAAAAAATAGTAGAGAACGGCAGACAAAGCTTAATCAAGGATGGAGATGTGAGAAAAGGAGAATCTTATCAAACTGAAAAGAATAGAAAAAAAGCCAATTAAGCAGCAAAAACTAGAAGAAGAAAATGGTGGTGATTGATTTCTCTGGGAGTTAGCAATCCTTCATCTTCAGAGACTAGACGACAAATGAGCTGGTTAAAATGGAAATATCCATTCGATCTTCTTCGTCACTTGAATTATCTGCAAGTTGAGCTCAACTGTTTCACCAAATCTTTGGCTGTCATGGAGAATTTCTCATCCATCTGCCAATAGATAAATTCTTGTTAATTGCACGTAAAACTACAAGCAAAAGCAAAATTAGGACCAGTTGAGAATCTTGCCTGAGTCATTACGGTGATGTCGAGAGAGGAACCACTGAAAACCATGACACTTGTGCTGACCACAGAGAGATGAAGTTTCTCGATCTCAGAAATGGCTCTCACCAATGCTCCTTTGTGGTTTTCGCACTGAAGCTTGATCAATATGGACTTATCGCATACTCTTACTTCCATCTGTGGAAGAGACTCGCCATGGCTCTCGTCAGCGAACGAGGTATCATCGTCGTCAACGTTAGAAATTAAATGAGTAGACTTGTTCAGAAGCACTGCGGACTCGATGCTCTTTTTTGCAACTTGATCTTCCAGAGACCGCACCTTCTCCTGTAGCTGCTTCAGGTGCTTGATGGCATCCCCGAGAACAGAAGCCTTGTCCGTCTTTGGCAAAATCGGAAAGTTGGAGATGTACGATCAGCTATCTTGTAAAAGATAAAACTTTGCTCAAGAAAAGGAATCGAATCTCGATCGATTCCTTTTTCTTACCTTCTTTAAGCCTGGAACAATCGCAGAGAGAGCGATAAACCGCTGGCTAATTTTCTCCCGTCGCTTCCTCTCCGCCAAAATGTGCTCCTGATTGTTAGAGGCCGCCCTGCCTGTCTTGGGGCCGGCTGCACCGGCCATGGCATCGTAACTCCTCTTCGAGCCGCATTTGGGAATCACTTCCGCCGCAGCCGCAAGATTGTTGTGGAAGGTCGAATCGGGGTGGCCGAACGATAGAATCTTCGGGCCTGATATTGCCGCCGCTGCATCCCGCAGCGGAGCAGAGTTGAGCTCAGCCTCAGTGGTGGTGGAGGAAGAACTCCAGCTGCTAGTTTTAGCCGTCGTCTTTTGGGCCCTCAATTCTGCGTATGAGCTATGGCTTTCGGAAGAGGGTGAGAGTTGTACGTCATCGAATGCAGCAAACTCCCATTGATCCAAGAAACTGTGATCCAATCCCTGTCCGTACGTTCCACCAAAAAGGAAACGACTTAATACTTTCGGTTCATTCAAACTTCACAACAAAAGCAATGAAAATTTGAGTTTTTCCGTGATCTAATTACCATATCATAATAGAATGAAGACGAGGCTAATGCTTCCATTGTGAGATTACTTCTTAATTTCTCTGCAAAGCAATAGATAGACCATGAATATCAATCATAAAAAACAACAAAGAATTAATTAAGCTACCAAAAGAAAGCCAACCTTGCAGGCAGCAGAAGCTAGCTGATAAGTCCTTGATTTCTTTGGAGAAGAAAAGGTATCCTATCCTTTTCTTATAGCTCCGGACCGGTCTATACTTGAGCGTATATGGAGTCAAAGGGTTCTTATTTCATCTATCACTGGTTTTGGAAATTGGAGGGCTTTGAACCCAATATATAGAATGCAGACTGCTCTGTTTCTGTCTCCATTATTAGGTCGCCATCTCTCAATTATTACCATCTCTGTTTCTTAAGAAAAATGGATAGTGTGTAATTTGAAATTGGTTGCTCTGCCTGCGACAGCTAATTAATAAACACCATACCCAGTGACCAGTGTGCATGCCATTGACTCTGAGTAGGTCTTACCATCAAGTTCAGAAATAAATACACATGGAGAAATATAATATAATAGAATAGAATAGAAATAAAAAATCCAGCATTTTGACCATCGAATCGAACGCGTGAAAAGAAAGATTTGTTTCGGAGCAAAATAGGCCACGTGTTTTATTGACGGGACACCCCTTCCTCTCCGTCGCAACCGTGTGTCTCTACGTGTGTTTCAATGTTCACTGAAAGTCAAACTTCTAGAAACGAGTTATCGTACACATTTTTAAAATAAATAAATAAATAAATCAGAATGAACCGGACGATTCAAGTCGGTTAAATCAAAATCGAACCGATCAAGAAAATTTGAAATTCTTTAATGTCTGGTGGTGCCCGATTGAATCATAGACGAGATAAATGTGTCTTTCGAAGACAAAAGGGATTTGTAAAAATAAACTATACCTATTCATGCAATGTCAATTGAGAAGGAAGTGGTCCAATAAAAAAGAGTGGGCTATTTACCAGAATAAATAAGATGTTCTGCTTACCAGTAACATTAAATAATTTGCATTTTCAAATTCAACATGCCATTAATATACAACAACAACAAAAAAAACAAATTCACATTCAACAGACATAGTTTAACATCATGAAGCAAGACATAAACTAATAACACAAGGACATAGGGTGAGAATTTGATACATCAACTTGCTACCTTGAGCTTATCCCCAGCATTCTAGGATCCAAGTCATTATTTTTTCAGCCATTTGCAAAATTTAATAGTTTGGAGTACAACTCTTGGGGCATAGGAAGTCACCAGTGAATAGTGTTGCACTATGATTAACAAATTCTCCTCCAATAATACAAGGCGAGTAGATTCTCTCTGTATTTAGTCAGGGAAAGATAATTTTGAAGCTATTGAATCCCAATGCGAACTTTTCTTGGATCCCTATTCCTCCTCTGCATGAAAGCACAAAAAGCCCGGCAACTGGAAACCTAGGTCAAGTGAATGATAAAAAGTAACAATTACAATGCAATTTCTTTTTTGTTAATAGTGTTATCTGAAAACAGAAAGTTTCATCAAGTATTTATAAAACTTGGAATGCATTTTGACCCCAATCTATTTGTCCGGATGTGCCAGCATAATCTGACAGTAATCCACCAAATGATCCACCTCAGGTCACATTTGATTGGCTGACTAGGACAGGTCATCCGAGCATCTTAGCAAAATCTAAATCTGTTGCCTAAAGAATGAAGCAAGCCGACTATTTATATCCAACTAGACAATTAATTGGATCCTTGTGTAGACATTTACATAAACCTGACATTTGACTGAGATTCTCAAGAGATGCGAGTGAATTTTTAAGTAATAACTTGAGCTCCAGGAGAGAAACTATAAAGCGGCAGAACATGTTGGATTATTATAAGTTAGAAAGATTGCAGATCCATTCATCCTTTATTTCCATAATAAATTGCTCATTCTTCTCAAAAGCATTCAAACGGAACGACAAGCAAAATAATGAACATTGTTTGGTCAAACACAGTATTTCCAACTTAAGAGTAACTCTACTCATGAATGAAAGCCGGTTGACAATGATTAACTCTATTAGAGAGAAGATTACGTGTACGTTTTCTCATTATATGAGAAGTTTATCTAAATTTTATTTACTCAAATAGTTATCTTTTGAAGAAGCTTCAGAAATTCTATGGTTTTATTATTGATATACACTGATATATTACTTCGATTTAAGAATAACATGAGTTGACTTCAGAACTACTTGGACTAAACAGAGTGACTATAGGAACAAGTTGCAAAAAATAAAAAATAAATACACAATACGTTATGGTGATAAGGTAGTTCCAATCATGTTTGACAAAAATATAGGATGGTTAAAAAACTTAGGTAGGATCAGCAGAATCTGAATATATAAAAATGCAAAAGAAAATGGGAAAAAAAATAAAATTGTTTTAATTACATTTCAATTAAATATGTTCAATAAAAAAATTAAATGATAGATATAGATTTCATAACTAACAACTAAGTATTTTTTTTCAAAATAATAAGAAAACAAGTTGAGAGTAGAAATTACCTTCGATAGCCCAAATCAGCAAACAAGTTTGTTGTCTAAGCTGCACTTCTATCAAACAATAATACATTCCTGAGATAAAAAGCCTACAAATACGTGGACAAAAGCCATATACTAGATCAGATGTAGGAGAAACTATTGCCACAAGCTCGGACAAGGTGCATGCTATTCTTCATCTAATCGATATGAAAGCATTGCAGGACTAGGATTCATCCAATTTGTAGAAGGGAAATCAGTCTTCCAATTGATCCTCATTTTTCTGAACCCATATCTTCACTGTCTTATCATTACCAAGTGCCCCAGAAGCAATGATGTTTTCAGATGGGTGGCATGATACTGCAATAACACTGTCTGTATGACCTTCCAATTTTTGCACAATTTTTCTATTCTGGAGGTCCCATAAATACACACAGTTGTCTTCTGAACCACTCACAACATAATTCCCGTTTGTGACAGAAAAAATTGCAGGAATGCAGAACTTTGAATTAACATGTCCGGAATATGTCTTCACAAATTTACCAGCAGAAAAGTTCCAGAGCCTCTGAATGGAAAATTAGTTTGGAATGTCAGCCATGACTAGAGGTGGAGATGAAACATAACAAGCATATGTACTTGAATTCAAAGCAAGCAAAATGACAAACATATTTGGAACATCCAAAAAACAGTTAAAATTCAAGAGGAATTAAAAACAAGGAGGTAAGTGAAAACATATGTCGTGAGGAATTTACAAGGCTTTTCAAATTCAATATTCCAAAACTGGAGTATACTTAGTCAAATTCTGCATGCATTCTTTCAGGTTTATTTACAACATCAACGAGCAATTGATGAATATATCATTTATAAGATAAAGGTCAGGAAGGCAACATTCCAGCACTCGGAGCTTTGCATCTTGCCCAACATATTGCACCTCTTAGTTTCAATCAACTTTTAGCAATCAGAATGATGTATTGAACGAGCATTTTCCACTATAACTACGAAATTCTTCCATTAACACAGAGTCATCATCATCATAATCACTAACAAGCTATGGTAGTCCCAATTCCTTGCAATTAGCTATATGAATCTTATCCCTCTATTGAAATGTATCAAAGGCTACATTGCTATTAATGTTAGATGTCTTAAATGACTTTTTAATTAAATTAACAAGAGTTTTATTTTAACTCACTTTACCACTTCACTTTTAACTCTAATCGATTCAGCTTGTGTGACTAAGTAAATTAATAAACATGTGGATATCGCTTTAACCAAATCTCTTTAATTATAGCAGTATGCCCTTGAATTTCTCAATTTTAGCCACATCTTTCTTATGACCCTCATCAGCAACAGCATGTTTGTCCCAAATATCTGAGATTGGCTACATCAATTTTTTCCCTCTATTGAGCTATCTATGAGTTTTATCACCAGTCACATCCATTCTTCTGAGTGTCTAAGCACAATAATTCTAGATATCAATAACTACACTCAAGAGACTAATTAGCTACTTCATTACTGGAAAAGAAAACCTAGAAAAAAAGATATTGTATCTCTGCTAGCTTTGTTGAATTGAAAGATAGATGATGTGTTGCCAATATTATGATCACTATCGATTTGCATCAATCTATTTCAGTAATCTTAAGTTCTTTATTAAGTCAATAGTGATATTAGTTATGGATCCAATATTAAAATTTGATTTTATATGTAACTAGATAAAGATATTTAATTTGTTGAGAATAATAACTCCGAATGACTACTTGAACCGTGCCCGCCCGCCCTCCAGAAAGTAATAGTTATCCTAATTTAATGCATCTTGCTACCATAGCAACTCTCCTAATGGCAATTAGTAACAAATTGGTACCAGAGCTTTTCTTCCTAATATGATTCTGGTAAACCAAGTGACATTTGTTTTTCCTGCCCTGTTTGACTATATTGAAGACTAACAATGTCCAGTGGAACAAGGCAAGAACAACAACGAAACGGTATGAACAACATGATTGGATGTTCCATAATAAATAGCGCATAGAGTGTTAATGATGAACAAGAAAACGTATGAATACAAACATACTCACCAACGTGCTATCGAGGGTCGCTGCCAGAACAAACTTCCCGTTCGGAGAGAATTTCACAAATGAAACCGGAGGGCTCTCGTCGTCAATAAGGGTTTTCATGCAATGCCCGGTCGCAGAGTCCCAAATCCGGCATAGCCCGTCATTGCTACTTGAGACAATAAGGCTCCCGTCACGATTAAAGTCGACGGCGGTGACGGGCTCCGAGTGAGCAGGGAGGACGCGTAGGCACTTGCCAGATTTGAACTCCCAGACCCGAACAGTCTCGTCGTAGGAGCCAGAGGCGATCATGTTAGAGTGCGGATTGAAGGAACAACATAACACGTAGTTGGTGTGTCCGGAGAGGGTCTTGACGGTGGTGGACGCGGCGAGATCCCAGATGCGGACAGTGCGATCGTCGGAGGCGGAGCAGAGATAGCGACCGTCAGTTGAGAACGATACGTCGGAGATGCCCTCGTCGTGTCCGGAGAGCTCCACGCGGAGGGAGAAGTCGGGGGAGGACCACACGCGGATGGTTTTGTCGGCCGATGCGGAGGCGAGGAGTGAGCCGTCGGGGGAGAACTTGACGGAAGATACGGCGCGCTCGTGGCCCTCGAGAGTGGTATGAAGGCTGTAGCGTGGGCTATGCGCGGTGGCATCGTTGATGGATACCGCAGCGGAGGCGACGTCCGGCATAGCGGCCGACGGCGGAAAATACGAACCAGGGTTTTGGAACCAAAGTGAAGAAAGCTACCTCTACGTCAGTAAGCAGAAGTTGGGCCGGAATGGGCCTTCCTGGAACATAGAAGAAATCAATATCTCGTCCCCAGCTTGTTCTTGTGAATTAGAGAAACATGAGCCAGGAGATTTTAACGGTGTTTCCGTTGTATTTTTTAAAATAAAAGAAACAAATTTATTTTATTCCGCTGAAAATTTTGAGAGAGAGAGAGAGAGAGAGGCCAATTTCTCATCGAGCCCGTTGCTTTTGTACATTTTACTTCTGGAGTTTTTCAGTGTAGATTTAGTTTTAAAAAAAGGGAAAAAAAATTCTTCTGTGCAATGATTGACCGCTTCGTTTATTGTTTTATTTATTGTTAAATCTCACCAATTAATGATAACTTAGCTTTTATTTTTATAACTACTTGGTGCACGCTATATTTTTACAACTACTTGCTACTTGGCACTAGGGGTGATCACTTACTGTCGATAAACTGTTATATATTACAGTAAGTACTGTCGATTAGCTTTTATAACATGTGAAATGAATAATATTTATTTTTTTTGTTATATTTATATTTTATATTTTATTGGATATATGATTAGATATTCAAATAACTGTCGGATATCTGATATATAAAAATCACCGTATATATGACCGAATATTACATTATATGATCTAGTAATACCGAATAATTTTTTACTTTAATAACTGAACTAATCCGATCTATGATCACCCCTACTTGTAACAGCTACTGTCGATAAACTGTTACATATTGTAACAAGTATTGTCGATTGTTTGCTACAACGTATAATGAGCAATATCTATTATCATTTTAAAATATTATATTTTTTTATTATATTTATATTTATATTTTATTGGATATAGGATTTGATATTCAAATAACTGACAACCGTCATATATATAATATATAAAAATCATTAGATATAAGGCCGAATGTAGAATTCTGATATTACATTATCTAATTAGTAAGACCAAATAATTTTTTACCCTAATAATTAAAACAACCCCGGTCACCCTAACTTGGCGCTTCGTTTAAACGGCAAGGAATAAGTGTGGAAACTGTGTTTGCCCAGGAAACTGCTATTATCTATGGCGAAAAGTGACAACGGTTCAGTGATTAGAAAAAAACTGCTATTATCATTTACACCTACAGTTGTTTTATTGGGCGATGGTGATAACTATTCCTTTCTATCAATGAACACTGTAAAACGAGGGTGAAATTTGTGAAAAATAAACAAATAAAAAAACTTCGCCAAAAGATCGTTCTCTCTTTACGGTATTACCTGCATCGTTAAGCCTCCAACATGTAAGTAATAAAGCTGCAAAATATACTTGAATAAATTTCCTCTATATCAAGTTCTGCGTCACTTTTTCCTGATCTTACTTGTTTATAGGTTACCCGAGTAGTTTCTTGTAGTTGGGGTTTCGGTAAGTTGTTCAAAAACTTGTGATTCATTAAATAACTAGACTTTACCTGGTTTCAGTTTTCGCCATGTCTTCTTTGTTGGATCGGGACTTATCTCTTTCCTTATCTTTATTGTTGATGGAATTGGATGAGACATGTCTGCAATTCTGTACTGAGCCATATTAGGTGAGTCCCACGTCTACCTTGAGGCCTGTACTGATGACATTGCCTGTTGAGCTTAACGTCGAGGTCCATAGGACCATAGCCACATCAAATCAACGTCACAGCGGAGCCAAGCAGTACCAACCTTAAGCTATTAATGTACGCCATTGGGGGGAAAGGATGAAGACAGAGAGGCGGTCAAATTTACTTACTGAAATCCACAGCTACTGTTACTTTGTTTTGTTCTTCTTGCATGGCCTCCCTCTGCCTCTGCTATTCTGTCTAGTCACAGAACAGCCAGGCTCCCCCTTCTGTTACAAGAGGGATGAGATGAAATATGTCCTCTCCTCTCGCCCTCTTTGTATGAAGCATTTGAAATCCACAGGTACTGTTACTTTGTTTTGTTCCTCTTGCATGGCCTCTGCCTCTGCTTTTCTGTACATTCACAGAGCGGCCAGGCATCCCTTTTGTTACAGGTCTGCAGCGCAGCAGTGGCTGAAGGAAGAGGGATGATTATGAGATGAGATATGTCCTGTCCTCTCGCACTCTTGTTTGCTACAATTTCACCAAAACGTTGCCTTATTATTATTAACATTCTTTCTGATCAAAACGTACCCTAGAGTTTGTTTTCCCAATCATATTACCTTTTGTAAATTGGAACTGTTATGTCATGAGAACTGTACAAATCAACTTCAATCTAACATGATTTGGTTGCAACTTTGTCTTGTTTAGTGTTTAGAATAATGCTACAACTTGTGAGCTGATTTACAAATCATGTATGTAACATGAGTAAATTAAACTCGATATGTCAAGACTTAAATGTGAATTTCAGTACATTTAGACGTAAATTCATTGTGAGATTTTTAGACATCGAAGTCAAGCATAGAGGACTAGCTAGTTTTTATCAACTGAGTTAGCTTGTGGTCATGGAATAACAGGTAAGGTCCAAACAAAGGTATTGTCGGTACAAAAAGAAAGTTTGTAATAAATCATAGTGAAGTTAATTTTTCTGATCGATAGCGTGTGTGTGTAAAATGCCCCAGGATATGTGATATGCATCGACTTGTGCTTTGCTAGCGATGGTTATTATTTGTGGGGGCTGCTGAGACATTGCTGCTCTGGCCAGGCCCTTCCACTGACACTGAATATTTAATGTTAAGGGAAGGGCTCTCACTCAAATTATTGGGGCATCCATGTCCTCTTCTGTTTCCCATCTTCCAACTGCTTCCTTCCTTCCCACTGCACACCATTCACCATTACTTACTTCTTTCCCTGGCTCCCTCAAGCTTGATTTCCTTCTGTTAAGTTTACCATCCATGGCTAGCTTCTGCGAAGCTATTCAGATCTCACTCTCTTCCTTGCCAGTGCTTTTGAATCCAGGCCAGGCCAGGCCAGATTAGACCCCACTTGTTCAACTCGATTAAATCAGAAACAGAGCCTGATTAAATCGGATTTTGGACTGTATATCAACTTGATATTTGAAATTACGTACCTGCTGCTCTTCATTTAATAAAAAACACATTTCTCTCTTTTAAGTTTCAATTCTCCGACGACCAAACCGTGAACAAGAAAGAAAAGTAAAAGTTTAAAGAATCGAAAGCAACAACTTCTGCAGCTGGTTTCTCCCCCAAAGCCGCAGCTGGAATACGCATGGAGTCAATTCCCGGTTCGAAGGTGACGCTATACAACGACGCCGTTGGAATACGCAGGGAGTCAATTCTCGGTTCGAAGGTGACACTGTACAGAGACATGATCCAGTGGAGCAAGTCTTACTTCAAAGTGTGGAAAACGCAGCAGTCAACGGAGAGCCAAATCTTTGACCACCAACTGAAGATACCGACCTTTTTGCTTCCTCCTCCACTAACCGGTCCAACCCATCCTAATTCGTCAAATTACCTGAACCAGTTAGTTCGATCAGTTCAGTTTTTAAATTTAACATTTAAGTGGTAATATACGGTCGACACGTGTCTGAGGACTCTCCTCCTCTGCTCCTATTTAAAAGCGCCCCTCCTCTGCTTCTCCCTCCATTGCCATTTCGAAGAAGAATCCAACGAAACAACAGCTAGCTGCACTCCATTTCAGCCACCACCTCCATTAACGACCTCAGAGATGTGCAACGCAACTGCTACTGCACGTCCCAAGGCTCATCTTTTGGCCACCCATGACGATCTGCATCGCCATCCCACTCTCTCCGAGGTACGTAATGTGGATATATTTGTAGATAAATTAACTGCGATGATGAATTTTTGTTTTGTTTTGTTTTGTTTTTCACATCACATGCACGTAATTGTAATGGAATTGATCGAGTTATTGTTTGATTAGTTGGCGGAGGAGATGCGGGAGATCGGGAAGATCTCGGTGCCGGCGGCGGTCACCGGCCTGATGCTGTATTCGCGCGGAATGATCTCGATGCTGTTCCTCGGGTACCTCGGCGAGTTGGAGCTCGCCGCCGGGTCGCTGGCGATCGGGTTTGCTAATATTACTGGTTACGCTGTGCTCTCGGGGCTGGCGATGGGGATGGAACCCATCTGCGCGCAGGCCTTCGGCGCCGACCGGCGTCGGCTCCTCGGCCTCACCCTGCAGCGCGCCACACTGCTCCTCCTCTCCGCCTCCCTCCCGATCGCCTTCCTCTGGTTCAACGCCCGCACCATCCTCCTCCGATGCGGGCAGGACGCGGAGATTGCGACGGCAGCGCAGGAGTTCGTCGCGGCGGCCTCGCCGGATCTCCTCCTCCTCTCCTTACTACACCCGCTCCGCGTCTTCCTCCGCTCCCAGAACATCACTCTCCCA
>JBBMJZ010408680.1:0-28738 GCA_037833815.1 Zingiber zerumbet
CTAGGTCAACCTTGACCTAAGGTTGCATCAACAATCTTCCCAAGTCAAACATCAAAATACAACTCGAGTCAAGTCAAATCGAGTCGGGTCAACCTTGACCTAAGGTTGCACCAACATTGGTCTACTCTAAGATCATGCCCAATGTGGTCCTGGTCTCCAAGAGACCAGACTCAAACATTCTAGATAAAAGTTAACATAATACTATAGCACCTCTAGGAAGCCTGAAATAAGTAATAGAGGGTATCTTTGGATTCCTTATGACCTTAAAAATTTACAAGACCTGAAATGGATGTAATTTGAGCTCTCTAGATCTATCAGTGGGTTTAGACCAAAATACACTCATGGACCTAGGCTATTTTAATTTCTACAAACTTGCATACATATGATAAGGTTGAGTGAGATCAAGGTAAATATAGTGTTAAAGCTTGGTTCTGATTAAGGAACACAGTAAGTATAGTGTGGGGAGACCAGACCCAACATGGTCCTAGTTTGCTCTTAGAGACCACGATCACATTGGACCTAATATAATTGTAGACCAAGACCAAGTTAGGCCTAGTCTCCCCACACCAGGCCCAACATGGTCCTCGTTTGCTCTTAAATCAGGTCCAACATGGTCATAGTCTATACAAGATCAGACTCAAGCATTTTAGCTAAAGACTTTTTTCTCCTTACATTATTAGGGAAGGCCACAAATAGTAAAGGAGGATACATTTAGACTCTTTGGCACTTCAGAAACTCACATGACTTAAAATGGATACAATCAAAACTCTCTATGTTGATTAGTAGATTTTGATCGAAATCTACTAGTAGATTTAGACTGTTTGGATTTCTACGAATTTGTATCCACATGAAAGAGTATAGTTTGGAGAAGGTAGATTTGATGTCAAATAGTGGTTTTGATTTAATAGTTAAATTAAAAATAAATAAATTTGAGTTGTATAAATCGATATGTGAGAGGAAGGGAGAGAGAGATTTGCTTTCCACGAGTATAAAGGGATGGAGGGAGATGTTCAGGTTGCATGCATCGAAACCACCAAAATTATTTTAAATTTTAAATGTTTAAAATGTGGCTAGGATGCATTGGAAATTGACATGTGGAAAGCTAATGTTGGTGGGAGATTTAAAACAAGAATGTTGGTTAAATCATGTCCTTGGTGAGAAGCTTCAATGATTAATAATTATTTAAGTTTATGTTAATAAGTTGAATCTCACTTGAATTACAAGTGTGCAGGATAAAAGAAGTTCAAGAAGATCGAGGGACAAATTCTTGGCAAGAGGAATTCCATGCAGGGCAAGGAAATACCAAAAAGGTCAAGGACTAGATTCTTGACAAAAGAAGGAAACTTGAGTAGATTGCGAGATCAAATGTAAGGGTAAATGAAGACCCAGAGACGAGGAACCTCCAAGCATAAAGTTCAGGGAATAAGAGATTCATCTAACGTAAGGTAATTGGGAAACGAGGGTAAAGAAGGTTAGATAAACTTGGTCATTAGAATGACTGAAATAGGTTTATCAATCGATTAGTAAATTAGCAATCGATTAGTATATTGAAGACTTGAAAAGAGTTATGTGCTTGAGGGTTTAGGGATAAAAAAAAATCTATTTTAGGGTTTACTGATTGGTATAGTATAACAGTCGATTTGAGAACCACAATCCTAAACTAAAATTTTGAGTTTTGCAACACTAATCAATTAACACAATCGATTAGAATAAACCCAAAATTTGGGGTTTACTCAATTGTTGCATCAATAGATTGGTAAGTTGTGTCAATCTATTGAAAAGCAACTCCGAGCATACAAAAGTTACTCAAATCAATTGGTCTATTCGACTGAGGGTTGTCAATCGATTGGTAGAGTTTCTCGAGTGAACAGGCGCTTGTCAAATCGATTAGCAGATTGATTGGGCATTATCAATCGATTGATACAAGTGATTGGCAAAGTTTTCTTGAGTAAACAGAAGTATGCCAAATCAATTAGTCGATCAATTGAGCACTATCAACAAATAAGTGACCATTCAACAAATAGTCAATAGTCAACAATCAATTGGTGAGTTATGTAAATCAATTGGTGGTGGTAAGAAGGTGTACAAACGATTGGATTCTGAGTTATTTAAAAGGGGGCTTTTTTACACTAGAGGATGATATTGTTTCATTGCGATTCTCTTGCTCAACATTAGTTTCAAGCTCTCATCTGCAACATCTTCAAGCAACCAAGAGAATGAGAACTAAGACAAACTTGTAATTTCTTCATTTCTTCTCTCTTGTTGCCTTTTCATTTTTAGAATTGTAGGATCGAAAGTGCTATAGGTGGAAGGGGTGAATAGTACTCGTAGTTTTTTCACGTTTTTCGTAAAACTTCAGAGAAAACGCAGCAAAAATAAGAAAGAGAACAAAGAACAACAAAGCCAAATTTTTTACTTGGTTCAAAGTATATGGTGACTCCTACTCCAAGGCCCACACTTGATAATACTTTCATTGGACAATTCACTAATGAATCCGAATAAGTACGAGTACAGAATTACAATATTTTAAGAATTGTAAATTAAAGTATACCGGCAACTATAGATTTGAAGATTCTTGCGTTCGGTTGTCGAAGCACTGTTACAACGTCGTAGAGTCGTCTTTGGAGCAACACGCAAGAGAAAAGTCGTAGCCAACTTGAATTGAAGTCCTATCTCATTAGCTACTCGAACAGTAGTTTTATAAGCTGTGGAAGGTGCCTCCATCCTTGTCTAAGGCACCTCCAGCAGCAAAGTTTATCCCCTAAGCTTCGGTCGCGATAATCACCGCAATCTACTATTTTTATCCTCTAGAGGGTGCCTTCTGTGCTTTCTGAGGCGCTTCCGTGCCCAGCTCCAAGGTGCCTCTAGCCACATGGGAGGCGCCTCTGCGCCCTTCTACGTGGGGTCTTCAACCAGGGTGTCCGAGGCACCTCCAGCAACACAGGAGGCACCTCAAACACTGTTCACCCAAAGTTTCACTTTGTTTTTGCTCCAACAAAAATATGTTAGTCTAGCAGAGACATATTTAACCTGAAAAATAGAGTTAACACAATAAAATAGTATTATTAATTTAACAATCTCGGGACTATTTGATTTTGACTTTCGGATTTCCCATGAAGCCTTAGGTTGAACCGACACTTATTGTTCCCTTACTAGGGAATGCGTTCTCATATATTTCTCTCAGGAGAGTTTACATGATTCCAAACCGATTCTCCAGACCATTTAGACTTTTGCTCAGCATCCGAGACTTCAGGACTTTCCGTTGGGTGTTCGAATCCCGACCGGTCCAGTCTTCCGGATAGTGTCCGCGCCCCCGGGACTTTCACCTAGTATCCTCGACCCTAGGATTTTTGTCCGACGTCCTCAACCTGCCAAGATTTCGCCTAGTCCAACGGATCAGGACTTCCTTGCGTAGCCACAACTATGACTTTCAACCTACCTAGTGTCCACTAAGACTTTTTTACCTAGCCTCAAGTAGGACTTTCACCTTACCTAAAATCACCTAACACTTTCCTACACACCTAGTCAGATTTGTTAGAACAACAATAGACATTAACTTTGAACTCTTTGTTATTATCAAAACTTGTATTCGATCATCGGGTGCTTCGTGCACCAACAAGAACTTTGCAAGCATGTTGTAATTCTGTTGTAAAAAGATTTCTCCGCCTTCGAATTTGGTTCGAGAAGGCATAAATGAGAAGGTTCAGTAGAAGTAGACAGTTAAGAGTGGACCATTGGATTAGCCTTATTAAGAAACGGATACTAAGTAAAATCATCTATATTAACATTGTGCCGCACTTCTTCACTTCGAAGTTTCCACTACTCAATCTCAACAACTAAGTGATTTGAGCTATGGAATCCGCTTTCTTGTTCACAGCGTTCTAACAGGGAACGTCACCCAAATTAATACACTTTTAGTCCTTCTGAAAATATGAAATATGATGCGTGATTTATGAATTTTTCAAATTTACGTGCATTTTTGTTAAAATCCCCTAAAAATAATAACAATGAAATGACCGTCCATTATATTGGAAATATTTATTTTTATAATTATTTAAATTTTATATTATTTAAAAATCCTTTGGTGGGGGTAGGCCGGCGGAAGAAGTTTCGAAAGGCAAAAATAATATAATTCAATGTGGTCCTTGTGATTTGGTCGTTGTGGCTCTCAAGTGCCTCAACTTCATTGTAATTGTAATCATGAACAAGTCACTCTCATCATCATATCAAGTGCTTGTTTTGGGCACAATGCGACAAATATATAAGAAATTAAAATAAACATGAGAGCTCTCATTCAATAAACTTTTTTTTCATGCTTTTTCATACTTATCATGTCGAGGTTAAATCAAACTTTTATTTATAAACATATCAAAACAAATAAAACTACACTAACAATTTTTTCCTTTTTTCCTTTGTTATTATAAATGTTTTGTCCGAAAAAAGACCATGCATGCACATGTATGATCACTCGTGCTAGGCAGCTTTTTAAACCTCATCGGCTAAGCCACCAAACTTGAAAGGACGTTAAGGTTTATAGGCACTATGGAGCATCATCTCTATAAACCTTCACATCTTCCTTCACTTTTACAACCAATGTTCACCTAATTTATTACTACTATTGACAAATTTATTTAAGTTTGGATTAGTAGATTTCATGCATGCCTAAAATATATATCAATCCAAGTGTGCAAAAAGATTTTTTTTGAAAACTAGATTCCATGCCTTTGGAAGCCTTGTATTTTGTACATTGTTGGCATGGAATAGCTCAAGAGTCAAGATGATGCAAAGTTGGCAAAGGAAATGAAGCATCTAATTCACCACCCTGATCTCTTCATGTCTTCTCTTGGACCACCTCTCTCTCTATCTATGATTGTCTTGTACCATCATGTCATTGTAGGCATAGTATCTTTGCATTGCCTCTTGTGAATTGATATATGCCTCCATATCCATAGGCGTGCAACCTCAACTTGACACAGTATCTTTCGCAACTTGTTGGAAGGCTCTTCCATTCCGAGTCCATCATTTAGAAGAAAGGGGAAAATAATAATAATAATTGTATATATATAATTGAAAGAAAAGGAAAAGTTGTGGATATAATTGAATCTCAAAAATAAAAGCTACAAGACAAGCAAAGTAGGGAGAATGAGAACAGAGGATTCATGCTAAGCATCACGCCAAATAAATATAACAGATAAAATATTCTTCTCCTCTACTCATATTTTATCCATTCTCGGAATTTTAAGAGGTAAATAAAACCAGAAAAACATATTCATCGACATCTTATCCTCTCCTCACATTGTTTTTTTTTAAAGTAAAAAAATGTCCTTTTTTATTCATATATCAAAACATTTCAAAAAAAAATAAGCACTCAACTACACAATCACCCAAACCATTCACATTATACACCATTGATACCGTACACACCACCACCGCCGGTAGATTCCAATTCCATCTCTCTTTCTCTAGATACTCTCTTCCATCTTCGTCTCCTTCCTATAAATTCCCCACCTTGTCACAGGAACTCTTCCCCTCTTACCCTTCTCCTTCTGAATTCCCTCTTCTACTCTGTTTCCTCCCTTGCTTTTAATTATTCTTCTTCCTTTTAGCTTCGTCACTGAAAATTTTACACATGCAGCTTCCTTTCCTGTTAGTCTTCCTCATCCATGTCGCCTATTCTAAGTGAACTCTTCCTCTCCGGGTGCATGCTAAGTTCCACATTGAGGCGCAGGACTCAAATGGTCCAGTCCTTCTCCGTCGTCTTCCTCTACTGGTTCTATGTTTTCTCGTAAACTCCTTCTCCTTCCCGTCCCTTAAATAGCCGTCGAAATATAATTCTCCTAGATTTGTAGCAGCCGTAATTTCCCCTAAATCCTACTCGAGATCTTAGTGTATTTTTTTTGTACGTGTCCTAAGTAAAGTTCGACTCTGGTTTGTCGCTGCACCATACGAACGAATCGCGCTGCAACGTTTCTCAAGTTTGGAGTTTGATCACTGTAACTTGGATGGGTTGTGGAAGTGCAACTTCGTCGGGGTCGACGAGCCGAAAGCTGAACCCCGGTTCGACGTCGGAGGAGGAGGAGCTCCGGGCGTTGATCGCGCAGAGGAAGCTCCGACGGATGCTGTCGAACCGGGAGTCGGCGCGGCGGTCGCGCTTGCGGAAGCAGAAGCACATGCAGGACCTGACGGCGCAGGTGGGGCGTCTGAGGAAGGAGAACGGCCAGATCCTGGTGGCTCTCGACGCCACCGCGCAGCTCTGCGCCGGCGTCGAGGCTGAGAACACCGTGCTCAGGGCGCAGGCCGAGGAGCTAAGTGCCAGACTCAAGTCCCTCAACGAGATCGCCTACTGCTACTTGATAGAAATGGAAGGGGGGAGCTCGATGGTAGCCAACGAGGTGGGCATTAATGGCGGCTGTTACTGCCCTGCCGTCCTGTAAGCAAGCTTTGCCTCTTTGTTTCGGGTGCTGGCAATGCATTAAGGTGAGCAATTAAAGTCTAATCCAGATTAAGGAAGGTAGTAGAGAAGGAGCTAGCTGTACTGGTGCTAATTAAGTGTGATTTTGCAGCGCTTAAGTGGCTAATAATGAGTAATTAGTGAAAATGCATGCGAGCTTCGAGTTGGTAAAGTTGTGGATCGATTAATGGCTTATCTTTGTGTAAGGGTTCTTCTATTCTATATGCTGTCTCGGTTTTGGGAATCAGATTCTTTGCAGGATTAGTGGTCCTCGTTGCAAATCGTGACTGATTCGCCAGCCAAACAGAAATTGAAAAAGTTTGACGACTCTGTTTCTTAATTTTGTTTTATGGGAAAAAAGAAAAACAAGAAAAAAAGCAAAAAATTGGGTTGGTTCAACTGTGGCATTAACTGTTTGCTGCTCTATGCATCAATGACAATAAAGGTTGTGCACTACTAATTCCAAGTTCTCTCTTTTTATATATATATATATATTTGAGGATGAGTACACACATCACGTCGGTGAAGTGTCTTCGTGCCTCTTATTTGTCATTACAGAGGTTGACCATCAAAGACAAATTGTAATCAATCAAATTAGGAAATGTTAATGATTGACGGTGTCAAATGTTAATTATGAGTCATCGAACATTTTAATGATCCTACACTATTCGGATTGGCAGTGATGCTGGGATTTTCGGGTTTCTATCTGACCGAAGGAAAACTCGTTGTTGTAGGGCAAACCTTCGTTCCTAGTTTTCTAATCGAAAAATTGAAACTTTTGCCGACTAGAAGTGCTTGATTTGGATTCGCAACTAGACAAAGTTGGAAGGATTGGTTTAGTTTTCTCGCCCACAGGCCACAGCATTTTATATACAAGTTTTTGTTTCTTCCCCGATCTCAGAAAAGTAAAATTTCCATGTCGTGGCCGATTTGGAGCTACTCTTGCTGATGTATCCACCTACTTTAGTCTTTGAAGAAGTTAAGCCGTGTTGGACTGTATAGGCCTTGATAGATCTTCCATTTTGACTTGCCTACTGATGGCCTTTGTTTTCTTGAAGTTTCATGAATGGCAGTGGGTGGAGCGGTAGGTGAGCTGTCTTCCCTGATCCCGTATTTCACGACGCCAGCAAGAACTTCCCTTCCCTTATCTCCATTTTGCTAGACAAACTGTGCAGAATCAGGTTCGAGATTCATATTCACAACCTAATTGAGTTCTGTATTTGAATGCTTTCAATTGTGTTTTTTTTTTCTTTTGCAATTCAAACACTTGTTCTGTAGCTGAGATGATCCTTGAAATGCTTGTAGCTCAGCAAGCATGGAAATGGTGGCTTCCGTTTTTCAATCACTGATGGATTGAGTCCGAAATCCTGTCTCAAACAGTGATTTCTGGAAACCAAAATGGGGGCAAATTGTTGCGCTGCTGCCAAGAACACTTCCTTGCAAGGCACGAACCTAAATCAATCGCCACCTTGGAGCTTTCGGTGGGATAATAGAACACACGTAGAAGATCTCGCACCAAACCATTCTCAGCATTCTCATAGAAGAAAAGGAAACAGTGACAGTAAACTTGCAGCAGCTGCTGAAACTGATGGGCTTTCTGATAAAGGTAGCAGTAGTAGTCCATGTCCATTAACAGCGTCTCAGACACAACAATTGCACAGGTCGCCGATAAATTTTAGAGTTTCTTGGAAATTTAGAGACGATGTTGGCGGTAAGACATTTCTTTCCACGCTCCAATTTTTACAAGAGCATGAAATACCTCTTTTATGGATTGCAACAACAAGCAGTAAAGAAATCCATGACGTAGAATTGGTATACTATTTGTATACTGTTCATAGTTAAATTAGAAGATAGTATGCTATACATGCTCGAGTAGATTGGATTGTTATTGCTATTTAATCATTACTCTTCTAATTAGGATTTTCGATAACTGATATATGCTCACTTCATCTCAGAGCTCACTTCATCTGATCGGAGAGAGATACGGTCATTTGGCAATGATAAGAAAACCTCAATCAGCAGCAGAATGAGACAGTCAATCCCTGCCTCTCCTGACCGTCAAGAATGCAAAATTTGCAATGATCTCTTAACGAAGAAATCGTCATGGAGTTTCCAGAGAGAAGCTCCGGCCAAAGGCCCCTGTGTGGTTGCGGTTCTGTTCTGTGGGCATGTGTACCATGCTGAATGTTTGGAGAAACTCACACCCGAAACAGATACGTACGACCCACCCTGCCCTGTCTGCATTCATGGGAAACATTTCAACTCCAGACTAGTTGGAAATGCTAAATCAGGAGCAAGCGGCAAGATCTCCAGGATAGTTGTGGTTGACAACAATGGCGTGGATGGGGATATGATATCGGAGTATCAGCGGAGTGCTGGTAAAGTGCGAAGAATAGGCATGAACTCAAGCAAGAAGATGCCCTTCAGCAAGCACTTCATGGGACACCTCTCGTTAAAGCGTAAGTTTCAGAATGTGAATCCACCAGGAAAAGAGACTTCTGATTGATATACCAAAGGAAGAATTGATTGCGATGCCTGATCGGAGAAAATTATACAACTTCTATCTGACAGCTGTAGTTCCTCTGCATCCTTGCAGAAGTACAATCGGATCTTGCTTAAGAGTGTGTAAAGTGTGTAGCTTCAAGGCAAAAGAAGTGTATACATTGTTGAGGTTTCGACAGTCAGAATCATAAATTGTAATCGTTTGCTTGCGGCCTCTTTGTTTCTCAATTTCATTACTGCAAAAGATAAAAAAAAGGTTCATGGTAAATAAACATTGTCATACATTATTGCCCAATGGTGGACATTTTTGACCTCTTCGATATTAAAAATCATGTATCGTGTGTTTGGCCATCTTATTGTACAACCTTTTTGAAATTGTTGCAGAAATTCCCAACTTCATAGAATTAACAACAAGAGTAACAATTTCATGGAACAACAAATCAACAGAATAGTCACATCACCTCACCTCGTGTTTAACAGCAGCACCATAAAAAGAAAGAAAACAAAAACAAAAGGCAAAAAACACCAGACCTCCAACGAGCAGCAATTAGTCAAACGCAATCACAATAATAAGCACAGCACCTTTAGACATGCAAGAAATGGATTCCGCAGGTGTCTTCCAGATTTGCTGAGCAAGTATCTTCACCATGTTCAGTCCTAATTCCTAAACAGTCCATTCTCTTGTATATCACATTTACATGCCTTGTCGAATGGCTACTGGCAGTGAAGTTGAACCAATATAGCTAACTTGAACTTCCTGAGGCAGCAACAGATATCGAATGCCCAATTCTTCGAATATTTTCTTCAGCTCAAGAATAAGATCAGATCTCCGATTGTTCTTCTCCACAACGTTTTGGAAATTCATCGTGTGGCGAACATTAAGAGCCATGTTCATCTTATTAACGTTCACAATGTCCTTCACCACTATGCTGTGATTAGGATGCCAATGATTTGGTTTGCTATCAATGTACCTGAAAGTAGTTTCAGATTCACATTTAAGAATCTTGCCAAACTCTAATAAAGTTGATAAAGTTTGAGAAATTTGGGAAACTTAAATAAAGATCTTGAATCAACAAAACCTCTCTCTAAAAGTAGAGGTTCAAAAATTTAGCCAACAATTGCTTGCCAATTAGTTCAGTTGTTTCCTAACTATGAATTTTAGCACTAGGAAAAAGGCAAACTATAGATAAAAAAACGGTTATTCTATTTATACATAAACTTACAGTTTTAGTTTAAACTTTAAACCTCCAATGCTTTCAATTGAAGTTGAAACGTCAACTGCAAACTCAATGGTGTCATTCATATCAGGGCTTCGGTAAAAGTTACTGATGGGTTTGGTCAATAGCACTGCATTTGGATAGAATATCTTCTCATTATCATATCTCAGAAATGTAGTTGTCAGTATATTCATTTCTTCCACAACCATCTGCAAGGGTGGCATCTAGCATTAGGTTATAACTTTTAATGCTAAAATCAATATATTTTGTTCAAAGATTACCTGCACGCCGTCAACAACACAGCGGTCACCAACGTCGAAAGGATGCATTATGAACACAAATATGATTGATTCAAAGACTGTCTTGCAGGAATTTCCAAACACAAAAACTACCAGTAACAGCTGAGATGAGATAAACACAAGGATTTTTGTAGTTGCAAATCCCAACAAAAGAAGAGTGACAATTATGATCACAATCGTGACTACAACACTTGCAAGCTTGTGCAACTGTTTTACTGCTGTTTTTGTGTCATTTAAAGAAAGAGCAAGTGATTTGCGATCAACATATGCCTTTACCTGGAAACAAGTTCACATGATAACAATTATTAGCCTCTGCATGCCTAGGAGTTAAATAAATACTCGGATAGGCTTTCTTTTCTCATATGACATTTATTCTTTTCCTAGTTAGAAAAGTTTCCTCTTAACCTCATCTTTGCAGCAAGTGTGAGAATAGAAGAGAAGTGAAATTTAGAAAACATATTCAACTTGCAAGAAGTTTCCACCCCCTGAGCCCTCCGCAAGCGTGGGTCTTCCTGTGGGATATCTAGGGCATGCAAGTCATGAATGCGTCTTTTGTTGTTCTATGAATTGTTTTTGAAGCACCAAAGGTTTTCCTAAGGTTTCCAAGTCTAGTAGACCATAAGTCAAAAGTTTACCTACCACAAAAGGATTCCACAGCAAGCCAACTTACCATGAGACTTCCTCCTCTCCTCCTTTCTCCTCCTATTCTACTGGTTAACACTAGCACTTGGCATAGGCGGCACATCTCAAGGCAATTAGGGAACCCCTAACTCAGATCAAATTTCAACCCTTGAAAATGACAACAGTGAAACTACATGACACATTTCAACAACACTAATGAATGTGTGGGATAAAGGGTATTTTTTAAAAAAAAAATCTAGCTGTAAAATAAAAATTCTCATTTTTAATGTTTTGGAGATGAAGGCAAGTACAATGGTGTGGGTCATGAACCCATTAGTGGACTATTGATTATATAGAGAAACAACATTTAAGTTACTAAAAATTTCTGTACTTTGTTCATTATGTGATAAGACCTCACCTCTATTTTGTTACGTTATAAGAGCACTCAGTACTGGTCTCAAGCTAAGATGAAAAAATTGAGGTACGTGTTAAGCTTGAAAGTTTGCATAAAAAAGTCTAAAACTTCTGTGCATGAATCTTAATTGTCACAAGGCTAGATTGTTGCCTATAAATAATGTGATGGATATCACAACTTGATACACAAAGGATGAGATAGCAAATTGACTAAAAGTGACCATCACAGTAACTCCTGAATGTGACGCAAAATAGCAAAGAAACTAGTCCATGGTTATAGGAATAAGCTTACAAATTAGACTATAGGAACATGATTTGAATTGATAGAGCATAAACCACTTAAATTGCTTGCACAAAACAAAATGAATTAGAGAAAAGGCCAAGAAATAAATGACAACTCTTACAAGATATATGGTAAACAAAGATAATAATAGTAAGATTGCTGAATTTAAGATAATTACGATAAAACTATTGTTTGAAGGGGAGCCTTGGCGCAATGGTAAAGTTGTTGCTTTGTGACTAAAAGGTCACGGGTTCGAATCCTGGAAACAACCTCTTGCAAAAAGCAGGGTAAGACTGCGTACAATGAATCCTTCCCCGGGACCTCGCATAGCGGGAGCTTCGTGCACTAGGCTGCCCTTTTACGATAAAATTATTGTTTAAAAGTTGTTTTGTTGATTTTAGGAAATTAGATACTATATGTTATGTGTTTATGCCTCTCAAATGGTATTCATAAATCAAATAAAATTATAATAATATAAATATATAAACTATAAGTATTGTGCTCAGAATGTAAATAAATCAACTTAGCACAGAGAGAGAACACTGCTTGATATTGCAAAATGCTTACATTAGATTCTACCTTCTTGTTTATCTTTACAGATTGTTGCATTCCTGTTTCGCTCTCATCTAAGCTAACATCCCCTTATGTTGTGATCTCCAGATATGCTCAAAGCAAGTACTACGAGTCAATTGGTGCTTTGGAATGTGTTTGTTGTTTCAAATTTCTCAGATTTGTGGAGTTTCCCTTAGTTTATTAACCTCTTGTTATGCATTTAAATTTCTATTGAATTTTTAACTACTTTTGTATGTGATTCATAATAGTTTCATACTCATTATCTCAGCTTTAACAAATTGCTCCTTTATTGTACGCTTTGTTGTGAATTAGTGAAATTGTATAAGTAGCATGTGCTATTTGACTCCTTTGCACCTTTGCTAATGGTTGGCACAAGTGGAAGCTGATGGAGTTGTCACGCTGCCAAATGAGCTCAGCCCCTAACAAGGGAAATAATAATAATTTGGGGAGTGACAACTTTCCCTAATAAAATGAAGTGTTTGGACATGATTAAATTATTTTTTTCTCTTCAAATTAATGGAAGAAATTGACAAACTCATCCCTTTTTCTTGATTATTCCTTAACATGCAAATCCAATGGACTATCTGCACTAGACCAACAACACTATACATTCAATGGTAGCCAAAATGGATAGTGTTAATGATCATGTATTCGGTAAAGATACTTTGGCAAATGCATAGAACCTGCAAATTCAGAATAAACTACCATAGAAACCAACCAAAATTTGATAGGAGAATCAGTGAATTACCACCCAGTTCCTTAATGCTGACTTTTTAATCTTCCGCGTCTCTACTGCTCCTTCAAATAATGGAAGCACATAAGTCACTTCCTCCTTGCTCAAAAATCTCAATAGATCTTCCTCCTCGATGTACCTGCAAATGAAAGGAAAAATACAACAATGATGAATAGAATCGATGTCTAACACATCAATAACTCACTCACTTGTAGCCAGGCTTTGCGACATTTTTAAAAATTTGAAAAGCTGCAGCTTTTGCATCCCATTCATTGGTTATCTCCTGATCTCTTAGCTCACTTCCTTCCTCATCAAAATTCTCAATAGTATTGGAAATTGTTGAAAGCCCCGAGCTATTGATTACATTGATCAATCCCGTCATTGTCCAAGCTGACACTTTGTCATGTCTCATGTTATGAAGCTTTCCTACATCAATCACGCCTAGATCCTCCCCTTCTTTGCCTTTGCCTTTTCCTTTTCCTTTTCCTTTTACATTGCTCCTAAAACTCAATTGTGAGGTACTCTTAACACGCCCTACCTTCTCTGCCAACTCCATTAGTGGTGGCCCAGAAAGCATTTGAAGTACATACTGGTGAAAAATGGACTCCTGGATTCTATCAAAAAAAGTGGTCATGTGAAAGGAAGAAGCAAGGATCTTCACCAAAAGGGTCTTCACCAGCCATAGCACTGACCCAGTCAGCAATGAAGCAAGCGTAAGAGTCACATATTTAAGGACTTTAGCTTTCGTGGTCTTGGGTGATCTTGGAATTCTATGGTTAAATAACAAAATCCAAGTGATTAGAACCAGACCCAACCAGATGCAAACCCGGACGCTATTTTTCAATCCATACACAAAGTACAATACTTTTTTTCTCAAAAGGAAGTTCCTTTCGATCATGAAGACAACAATGGTCATGAGCCAATATGTCATCAACCTGCCACAGAAGATTATTATAACCATTAGGCACCATTCCCAGATGTGCAGTCCGTAAATCACAGTGTTTTCCAACTTGCGAACCGTCAAGCTCGCTACCAGGAATCCCATTGCGAGGATGAGGATCGACCACTCGATCAAAACCCTAATTTTCCACTTCCTTTGAGGTGCCACTCCATCAGAAAACTGCGGTTTTTGGAAAATTGCCTCATCCTCTTCCTCCTCTTCATCCCAAACATGCGACGGGGTCTTCGGCGTGAGCTTGGGATTCGGCGAGGATGGCACTCGCTCAAAGGGCAGAGGGCAGGGAGCATCGGCTGGGACGGATACAGGAGGTGGAGGCTGCTCGACGAGTCGTGACTTGGGCTTGCAGATGGAACGACGGCGGATAAGGGCCTCGGTCTGGGGAGGCCTAGGGGGCTTCCCGGGACTTGGAGAAGATTTCGTGATCTCAAAAGAAGGGTTTCCAACTCGAAGGGGGGATTTGGGCGTACGAGCGCTCGGATCCTTAGAGAAATCGTCAGAAGACTCCACCTTCGGTTCTCTAGCGGCTCCCCCAGAAGAATCTGCAGCCTCCGCTGACTCCTCTCCCGCGATCAACAAAACCACTTCCGCTTGCTTCTTCTCCACTGTCTCCTTCCGTGAATCCATAGAAAGCCAGAACCTTTACTCAAAACCTAGACAAAAGATCAACTTGCGATCACTCCTTGATCCTCTTTCTCTCTCTTTTGGAACGGAAAGATCAGTGCTTGCTTTTGATGGGACGTACGAGGTGTTCGATTAAATGGAACAGAGTGGGAAGCAGCGACGGTAACCTGAGACGATGACATAGAGAAAATAAATGGCTGCCCCCAACAAATTCAAATATTTGTCAAAAAGTTCCATCGACTTTAATTAATAAAAGAATAAAAATCATTTTAAAAGTTTTTTTCTTCATTAAAGTTCCTTTAATAACAAAGATTCAAGTAATAAATTCTTCTCTTGTTTTTTTCCAGAATATTCATTAGCATCCATCTGTCAAAGCCGACGGGAGTGCAGCACCGCCAGCAACTACCAATGATTAGAAGGTAATTATTAACTATTTTATAAACTTTATCAATTTTAATTTAAAAAAGTATGTATTTTTAAAATAATTAATTTATCAAATTATCTTAAAATTTCTAACTACAACTTCAATTTTGATACATCCCGGTATATAAAAAAATTTATTTCCGCACTCTAACTAAATATAATAATATAATATAATATAATATAATATAATATAATAGAGGTCAATTTATTTAATTATTTCTCATACTTTTTTAATAAAAAAAGTTTAAAATGATATCCTTCTAAATTTAACACATTCAATTAGAATTTAATATATTTTTTTATAGAATTTAATATATTTTTTATTAAATTAAGCATGACTTTTTTCTACTTTACCAATCGATTGAGAGTTTATACCAACTGATTGACTTAGGCTGAATTAATTGGGTCAATCGATCAAGCCTAAGCCAATCAATTATTTGGTCATGTAAAAAAATAATCGTACTTAATTGAATAGAAAATATACTAAATTCTCTTTAAATAGTACTTACTTGGATAGAAAATATTAGATTTTCTTTAAATAATACTAAATTAAAAAAAAATATTAAATAAAAAAATCTTACTTAATTTAATAGAAAATATATTGAATTCAACTTTAAGTATGGTAAATTTAACAGAAATTATAAATAAATTTTTTAATCAAAAATAAAGAATAATTAGGTAATAATATTTATATATAAATAATTGAAATAAATAAAACTTTATAAGGAAATAAAAATTTTTTATATGAAAATTATACCAAATTTACCGATTATATAACTATAATTATAAGAGATCTATCACGTTCATATTATTCATATAAAAATTACCATTCGGTGATATGCTCACATGTCAAACCATCAATTTAATAAATAAGTCTGCTACCTGATCGAGGTGTTTAGAGACATTATAAAGTATATTTCAATGAAATATAATTAAAAATATTAATAACATGGTGGCAGCGCGTGGTGGCAGATGATATATGCAACGCATTATTTATTTGATAAATTTATCGTAATATATGGTAAATTTATTAAACTCTGAGAATTCAAGTAAATAAATATATATATCATTTAAAATTATATGTTTTCTAATATATGTGTTCTCAAATAAAATGTTTGTTACTCAAAATAATATACGTATATATTTTATATTATCCTTTTTTTAAGAAAAAAGAAACAACCAAGCGTGGATGATGGCTAAGGATAAATTTAATAATGAAAAGTTATGGAATTTAAGTCACATGGCATTATACTACTTTTTAAAATCTTATTTATGGATACATTATGGGTTAATTTATTCAGTCAATTACAGAGCTTTAATAATGATGACTCACCCTTCTTTGTCTTTGTATGTCACAGAGTCAAGCTGTTTTTGCTAGGTTTATATTTGTTTTTTTGTAATCATTATTTCTTTATGGTTCATTTAACTTGTTTGTAAGCTTGAAGACTATTGTTTAAAAAAAAATGGCTGTCTAGACTCACAATTGCATTATTAATAATGTTTTTAGTTGTTTGTCTGTGCGACCATGCATTTATCAGAAAGGAATAAGTGCATGGTAATTATTAAAGTCCCGAAATATTATAACTCATATGACAGCAAGGCCACAATGCGATTTAGCACTAGTAAAACTGTCCCATGCGAGAGTTTCAGAAGAAATCTCACGAGGAAATTTTATTCATCACAATAAACTACCAACAAGAGGATCTCTATTTAGTAAAAATTTAAAACAAACAAATAAATACAGCAACAACAGAACCAATCGAGTTTTATCCTAGTCCACTAGATGAAATCGACTATAGATCCTTCTACAACATTCAACTCAACATACACAAATGAATAAATAAGACAAATCCAGCAGAAATTTTTCCATGGAGCCTTTTATACTACAGCGCCAACACTGCCATGCAGATCCATATTTGCAGATCTATATTTGAAGAGCAGAAGCAATTTGAACAGAAAGGCTAAGAATTTCAAAGGGAGCTCTGTTCTTTACTTCTCTTACAGTAAGTGGGCACGAGTCAGTAATCCAAAAGTAGTTAAAGCCATTGTTTGAGCCGGCTAGGAGGAAAATATGAAGAGCGTATCAGTATTATGAAACATTCCCGACTTAGATAAGACAATGATAAGGAACTAAAAACAAGAACTGGCAGTTGACCAACTATATTCATAATGGCTTTATGGGATTTCTTCAGCACAGAATATAATCAGGAAAAAAAGGAAAAGAAATCAAGTGTATCAAGTGAATTAGCGGAAGGCAATGAAAACTAGTATTTCTGATGTCTGCAGATTATCATAGCCCAGAAAGAAAGAAAATATATGCAATCAGAATCATTAGCTGACCTCCATTGTCATGTTTAAATCGCTCCCATGACCTGTTGGGAAAGATTCCATGGGTCACGTACGCACTGATTCTGTCTGCCCCATGAGCTGCCAATACTTTCTAAGAAAATGACAACGGACACATTAAGTGTGAAAGACCCCAAAACAACATAGATCAAGTGCAGATAAGCATTTCTAGAAATAGGGCATTGAAGATGAAATTTAGATGCTTAAAAAACTCATGAAAACATCTTCCACACCTGGCATTCAATCAATGTGCCACCAGATTGAACTAAGTCATCGACAATCACAACATGTCGGCCTTGAGGATCTCCCTCTTTTAATCGTACAATACGTTGATCACCTTCCCTGACTTTGTTGCAAATAATCTGGAATTGAAGTCCTAGACCATTAAGCCTAAATATCACGCATTGGAGATTAGGCATTGTGAAATTTACTATATAAATACCATTGGAAAATGATGAAGTAGTTTATGAAATCGCTTCCATGCACCGTCATCTGGAAAAGCAATAGATATCTGAAAAGGATATGAAAGAACAGAAATTTCAAATGTGGTATTGCCAAAATTATCTTGCAAGCTTAGCAGCATATATTACTATATCAACAGAAGAGTAATTTCACAATTCACAAGAGATTAATGAATCTTAAGAAGGCAACACTACCCAAAAAAATCTGTTATTAGCAAAACATGCAACTTTAAGCAAAATAATTCAGGGGCATTCAATATTAAATTTGAATCGTATCCCCAACAACCAATGAAATTGGCTCTTTTAAAAAACAACAATCTGATAGTCTTGAAAAAATTGCAGGTTTGTATCAACCAAAAACCTATTGAAGGAGTATATCATCGCATCTTGAACAAGATGCATACTAGATAGATATTGTATTAGTTGATAGTGGTTATCTCAATATAGTAAATAGGGAGATTAATACTCACATTGTCAGAATCCGGTAGCTGTTGAAGTCTATTCATTAGCAAAGGTACCCCACTCTCAAAACATGGGAGGACAGAATCTCCAAAGTAGAATCTCTCCTACCAACAAAATAGAGAAGATTACAGTAAAAAGTTCAACTCAGCAGGCATGAAATCCCAATTTCAAACTAGTAAGCATATGAAAGTAGATCAATCAATAACCTGCAAAGCATGAATGTCAAAAATGACTAAACTAGTCGGTCCACCTCTTGAGATGGGTATGTTTGACAAAATTCGAGCAAGTGTGAAAGCTGTTGCAACATCCCCTTCATCTTCCATCCGTTCATAAGATCCAGTTGGGAAAAAAGGAAGAACAAGGGTAAATGAGGAGATAAACAACCTTGGCAATGCATAGATCACAGACAGCTGCTCAAAAATTACAGCCGGAGAACTGAACGACGCCAAAAAAGCTACATGTTGCCCACGAATGCCTTGAGCATATGAGATGAATAGGTTAGGGAAACCATCCTCAAATGTCCTGAAACATAGATATTCTACCAGACAAATCAACATACTGAAGTATCCAAACTTTTCAAACAACTTTAAAAGGTAACAAATAATCATAAACATCAGGATATTTTCTGAAATAAATAAATACATTTACTTTCTTTTGCTAGGAAAATTTTTAAATTTCAAACCAATTTAGACAAGCCCTGACTCAAATCTCCTTAAATTCTAAATTCAGTGTGTGAAAAATATCCCTGGTTTTATTACCAGACAAATAGATGGAATAATTTTCCTATTTAAGTATGATAAAAGTGGAAGTTGTAGTACCTTCATCTAAGGGATAACATTATGATAAGAGTTGTTGTGCCTTCATCAAAAGACATGAAGGAGATATGCGTTATGTTAATTTTGGTTAATAATGGCAAATCCCATGACTGAAGTTTCACTGGTTAGGCTATACAAGGGTCATGTGAAGTAATTGTAAATTTATATGATGTTTAGCATGCTCTGTGATCACACAAGACAATATTCCCAGTTTCTTAAAAAGTAAAGTAAATACCCTTTTGTAAACATAAATGATGAGTTGGTAAAATTTTAAAACATTGGATGGCACATTGAAGCCTATTCATAAATTACGCAACCCATAACATGTTCAAATGATGTGACAAATTGTGATACATGAAAGGCACATTTACTAGGAGAATACAACCACTATGATTGATGTATTAAATTCTTTAATTCATTTTGGCATTTTGATATACTAATATGAATTAATGATCATATTGAGATATCACTTCTCATCTTTAGTTGAATAGCAGTGTCAAATGGACAAGTGGGAGAATGCCAAAATTATTACCATTATTCGTTTATTCTTGTTTAATGTGGTCCAATGGCACTACCATTGAAGGTACATATTCCAATGAGATTGTGAGAATGTTATATGAGTTCTTGGAAAAACTAATCTTTTTAAGTTTCCTAGATGACATTTTGTTTTTCTATAGAAACTATAGGTTTTCCAAGAATGTACTTTGTTGACATCAGAAATCATTAAAGTTTTCATAAAAGGCAATGATATAAGGGTTTGTCGGCTAGCTTAAAAAGGGTGATGCCTCTACATCAATATCATGGCAAGTAGAGTCTTGACTATTGAGAATTCTCAACTTGCCTATGGACATTGGACATATTTTTATTTTCATTTCATAATAATTGTTGCTCTCTTTGTTTCATGACAAGTTAAACCATTGCTTGTTTCATGATCTTCATGCTTTTATAATCTCAGGATGATAAAGTTTAGGTTCCATTTTTAGATTCTATATTAGCACAACCATCCAGTACAAATAGCAGGGACCTAATGAAATGATTCTTTTTGTGATGACTATCCCTGTTCAATATAAGAATTGGTTCCATTTTTAGATCCTACACTTACACAACCATCTAGTTTAGATAATAGTGACCCAACCAAATGATACTTTATGTGATGATTATCCCTGTTTAAGATTTTAAAAAAAAATGGTTCCATTTTTAGATCCTACACTCACACAGCCATCTAGTACAGATAACAGCGACCTAATGACATGGTACTTTGTGTGATGATTATCCCTGCTCAAGATAATATAAAATGCTCTAGATGAGTACAATTGACGCGATCTGAGCAGAGGAAAAAGTATCAGTTTCTGTTACTTAAACCTAACAAAAGATGAATGAGGTATATCGTTTTGTTATTTCATTCTACACACTTTGATTCAATTTAACAGTTATCCAATAAATAGTGATTCTTTGAGTGGAAAAAAAAAAGATTGGAACTCACATTTCAAACTACACAATTTGAGTGAATTCCTTCGCTTGCTCTGGAAAACCTCAACAATCAGAATTTTAAATTCCCCAAAACACAAGGATTTGAAAATCCAAAGCAAGATGGTCCCATTTGACCATGTTAACTCGGCAAGGAAATAAAAGCAAGCGCACCTCCAAGTGATGCTACGTAGCTCGATGGAGTCGCTCACCAATGCTACGCGCTCGGCGAGCTCCCTCATCTCCTCGCAAAAGAAGAGGCAAACGCTCTTCTTAGACCTTTTGTGGGGCAACGCGACAGAGGATACCACCGCAGGCGAAGCCGCCATAAGAGGAGGGCTTCCAGGGATTCGGTGGAGTCCTTCGCCTCTGTCAGCAGAGCTCGGGCCGTTTCTCGTCTCCAATGACATCATCAATTCCGAACGGATCCACCCATCCACGTTGCGAGGGGGACGTCGGCGAAAAGAATGCTGTGATACTGTACGAAGGTGGTTCGATTTGGGATGAAAGACGAGCGATGCCGCAGCCGCTTCCGGTTGATGAGGACGGCCGAGATTGTCAGGATGGTTCTTGAATAGATCGGAAGAAGAAACCGCAGATGCCGCCCCCATCGGCATCGGCATCGGCATCGGCATCGGCATGTCCCTCGTCGGGCAAGCGGGGACCTCTGGTCCGTCTGCCGGGTCAGCTCCTGGACAGGGATACTGATAGGTGGATTAATTGCCCTAATAGATGGGGATCCATTGAATTCTACATATTTTTGTACAGTCTGTTAAATACATATATGAGGATCGCTCCTCATCGGATAAGCAGGATGTCTCGTCTACCCTAGTTCACTTCTAGATCAGGGGTATATTGATAGATGGATTCAATGACCTCTATATATTTAATAGATTGGGGGTCCATTAAACTCCATCTATCACTGTAGTGGACCAGCTATCCTGGTTCGCTAAATGCGGACTAGAGTATCCCTACTCGTAGGGTAAGTGGGATCATTTGGTCCTGTCTACCTTGGTTCGCTCTTGGACCAGGGATACTGATAGATGGATTCAATGACTCCACCTGTTTAATAGGTGGGGTCCATTAAACTCCAATTATCACTAAAATGGACTAGGGTCTTGGTCTGCTAAATGTGGATAAGAGAATCCCTGCGCATTAGGCAAGTGGGATCCTCTAGTCTCGTCCTCCCTAGTTTACTCCTAGACCAAGGATACAGATAGATGGATTCAATGGCGTCCACCTGTTTAATAGGTGGGGGTCCATTAAACTCCACCTATCACTGTAGTGGACCAGGGTACTGGTCTGCTAAATGCAGACTAGAGGATCCCTGCTCGTCAGGCAAGTGGGATCATCTGGTCTCGTCTGTCCTAGTCCGCTCCTAGACTAGAGATACTGATAGGTAGATTCAATGACCCCCATCCGTTTAATAGGTGGGGGTCCACTAAACCCCACCTATCACTATAGTGGACCAGGGTCCTGATCCGCTAAATGCGCAGCAGAGGATTTCTGCTCATCGGGAAGCGGGATCCTCTGGTCTCGTCTGCCCTAGTCTGCTCCTAGACCAGGGATACTGATAGGTGGATTTAATGACCCCATATGTTTAATAGGTGGGGGTCCATTAAACTCCACCTATCACTACAGTGGACCAGGATCCTAGTCCACTAACAGTGTACCAGGATCCTGATCCACCGCAGGAGAAGCCGCCGTAAGAGGAGGGCTTCCAGGGATTCGGTGGAGTCCTTCGCCTCTGTCAGTAGAGCTCGGGCCATTTCTCGTCTCCAACGACATCATCAATTCCGAACGGATCCACCCATCCACGTTGCGAGGGGGACGTCGGCGAAAAGAATGCTGTGATACTGTACGAAGGTGGTTCGATTTGGGATGAAAGACGAGCGATGCCGCAGCCGCTTCCGGTTGATGAGGACGGCCGAGATTGTCAGGATGGTTCTTGAATAGATCGGAAGAAGAAACCGCGGATGCCGCCCACATCGGCATCGGCATCCGCATCGGCATGCCCCTCGTCAGGCAAGCGGGAACCTCTGGTCCGTCTGCCTGGTCAGCTCCTGGACAGGGATACTGATAGGTGGTTGCCCTATGGGGTCCATTGAATTCTACATATTTCTGTACAGTCTGTTAAATCTGAGGATCGCTCCTCGTCGGATAAGTAGGATGTCCCGTATTCCCTAATTTGCTTCTGGACTAGGGATATTGATAGATGGATTCAATGACTTCCATCTGTTCAATAGGTTGGGGGTTCATTAAACTCCACTTATCACTATAGTGGACCATGACCCTGGTCCGCTAAATGCAAACTAAAGGATCTCTACTCGTTGGGTAAGTGGGATCCTTTGGTCCTGTCTGCCTTGGTTCACTCCTGGACCAGGGATATTGATAGGTGGATTCAATTACTCCACCTGTTTAATAGGTGGGATCCATTAAACTCCAATTATTACTGTAATGGACCAGGATCCTGGTCTGCTAAATGAGGATCAGAGAATCCCTGCTCATCGGACAAGTGGGATCCTCTGGTCTCGTCTTCCCTAGTTTGCTCTTGGACCAGGGATACTGATAAGTGGATTCAATGGCACCCACCTGTTTAATAGGTGGGGGTCCATTAAACTCCACCTATCACTGTAGTGGACCAGGACCCTGGTCTGCTAAATGCAGACTAGAGGATCCCTACTCGTCAGGCAAGCGGGATCCTCTGGTCTCGTCTGTCCTAGTCCGCTCCTAGACTAAAGATACTGATAGGTAGATTCAATGACCCCCATCTGTTTAATAGGTGAGGGTCCATTAAACCCCACCTATCACTGTAGTGGACTAGGATCCTGATCCGCTAAATGCGAACCAAAGGATTTTTGCTCATCGGGAAGCGGGATCCTCTGGTCCCGTCTGCCCTAGTCCGCTCCTAGATCAAAAATACTGATAGGTGGATTTAATGACCCCATCTGTTTAATAGGTGGGGGTCCATTAAACTCCACCTATCACTACAGTGGACCAGGATCTTGGTCCACTAACAGTGTCGGCCTGTGATTTTGGGGTCTGAGGTGAGCATCAAAAATGGTGCCCTCAAACCTTGATATTCATATATTTTTCAATCAACATAAATATAATTGTATTTGTAACATGAATTATAAAAATTAAAGATAGACAAAATATATCATTCAAAAAAATATGTCATAAATAAATGCAGATAAAGTCAAGATGATCCAAATAAAATATAAAATTCATATTCCGAACAAGTATATAATCACTTGAAAATTACTCGTCTCACAGTTTTAGAAGCGAAAGTATTGATTAAATTTGCATAATCAACTTTCTCAACCACTTTTTTTCGATAGATAACATAGTCAAGTCATTTAGTTTTTCTTGTGATATAGTTGATCGGAGATAAGTTTTGATTAATTTCAACTTAGAAAAAATGTCTTTCGGCAGATGTAACTGTAACTGGTATAGTCAGTAAAATTCGATAAGTGATATAAGTATTTGGATAACAATCATCCATTTTCTTCAAATAATTTAACACATCAATCGCTCTTTTTTATTCTCTTGGTGAAGAGTATCTTAACAACCTTAATTCTAGATATAAATATGATCCATCGGCATCGGAGTGTCCATCATGTGTTAAAGAATCTTGAAGATTGACACATGAGTGCAAGAGACCATCATCATCAATAGACTTCAATCTCTCCAAACTAAATAAAAACTCAAATGTTTCTTCATATTTTTTAAATTGTTCAAACCGAGTTTGAAGTGAAAAAAGAGCTTGATCAATTATAAATAGGAAGTAATTAACTCAAAAAGATTCTTTAGGAGACTGGGTTACCTCTTCAGTGTTGATCTCATCAAATTGTCTCTTTTTTTTAATGATGCATTTTTCTTGAAAAACGAGCTCAATTCTCATTTCACTTGCAATATGTTCAGCTTCAATCAATGTTTGATCAAATCCAAAATTTCTAAAGTCTTGGAGAGAAGAAATAAGTCCCTTTAACTGTCTAATAGAAACATCAATATCCATATTTTTTGCTTGGAGAAACTTACTAATAATGTTAATCTCATGTAACAACTTGTACTAAATTACCATTTCAAACACAAACTCAAAATTCTCAAGTTCAAATGATGTCAAACCCTTATCTTCACTCTTTATTTTTGAGTCATAAGAAATGTTTACCAAATCAATTAAAGCATCTCATATTTTTGAAGTTTGATCTTTTATGGGCTTAATGCTTTCAACATGGCTTTTCCATCATGTTTGTGATAATGGCTTGACTATAAGACCTTGTACATGATCTTTGAAGATTTTCCACCGCTTAGTAGAAGAAGAGAATAATGAATATATGTGTTGTATAACACCAAAAAGGACATTGCTTTAGGACAACATTTCACCAAATCACATAATGTTAGATTAAGACTGTGACATCCACATGGAGTGTAGAAAGTTCTAGGATTGATTTCAAGTAATCTACTTTGTACACCCTTATGCTTTCCTTTCATATTAGATCCATTGTCGTATCCTTAACCTTTTATATTATCAAAGTCAAGTTTGAGAGTGTTCAAAATATTTTCAACCTTTGTTGATCCGTGTAAGGATCAGTAGGATGCCACGTGGATAAGAGGTTAACGAATCTGCTGAGGTGGTTCTAAAGGAAGGTCAAATTGATGCCTAGTTACTCGGGCTTCCTGGTTCCCGAGACTCTCAGGCCTCTCAACTCTCGAGACTCCGAGTCTCCCATCTCTCGAGCCTCTTGGGCCTCTCAGCTCCCGAGCCTCTTGGGTCTTTCGGCTCCTTAGCAATGCAAGATAAAGGACCATTCCAGAAAAAGAATAATCATCGCATGAATATCGATTATTTTAGGAAAAAAGGTAATGACATAAATAAATCTTACATTATTTAAGAAATTAAATAATAACAGCATAAAGATCAGAACAAAAGGAAAAAGTCTGTCCATCTTGATTCTTTTAGAAAAAAAGGAAAAAGACAATGGCATGAATAAATCTTACAATTTTTAAGGAATTAAATAATGACAATATAAAAATAGGAACGGAAGGAAAACATCTATTTTTTCTCTATAAAAGATAGTCTTTCACAACCGCCAAGGTACCCATACCCATACACATCACTACGTACATAAAACTATAATATTCATCTGCTTCATCCTTTAACTTGAGTGTCGGAGTTGCCATGATGGGGACCCACTAGACGACATTCTAACCCTCTTCTTACTATTTATTTCCATCTAGGCTCTCAACCACGTTATCATCCTCGTTGTTATTCAATAATTGGTGATTAAATTAGCAATTGAGCCAATTCACCAGTGATTTATTCGTTGACACTCGTGGGCAGGATAAAATTGGCCCAATATGTAGGAACTCTAAGTTAAGACTTGAACCGGGGCGTAGAGATGGATGATGTCGGGAGACCTAATGTCATAGCCATGGCGATAAAGGACTTTGACAAATTGGTGGCCGCAACATTGCAAGCGGTGTTAAAGGGACAACCCTTGCTTCTCCCAATGGACAATCCTTCAACCGAACCACCACCCCAGCCGGTTGAAGCGATGCCGACACATTAGAAGGTACCATGATCAACGGGAACATTGCGAACTGTTTCTCTCCTACCGATTAGTAAGTCCATGGTTGAAGAACCTTCTGTTGAATCTTCAAAGCCCCTCATCAAGGGTTTCCTAGGGGAACTGGTCTTAAACTTGGTATCTGGAAGGCCCCTTAAGGTCCTCCATTCTTAAAAGAATCCTTCAGGATGAATTACCAAAGCAATTTTAGGTATCACAGATTGAGAAGTATAGTGGTACTACAGATCCAGAGGATCACATATGTAAGTTTGAGAATGCTTTCTTGCTACACATGATGTCAAGTGTTGAGTTTGCTTAACCATGCTCTAGGGTTCCACCCAGAGGTGGTTAATCGACTCCTTGCTTCTTCAATTCGGACCTTTGAAGAATTTAAAGTTGTATTCATGCAACACTTTGCAACCAATCAGAGATACCAGAAAATATCGCATGATTTGTTCATCCTCAAGTACAAATTCAAACAACCCTTAAAAGAATACTTACAATAGTTTAATTGAATAGCCATGGATGCCTCCTTGATTACCCCAGAAGTACAGGTTAGTGTCTTCTCTCAAGGCTTGATTTAAGGAGATTTTTACATATCCTTTGTAAAAAAAATCTCCAACGAACTTCGAAAGGTTACAAGTTCGAGTGCTTAAGTATATTCAAGTCGAGGAAGCATGGTCAACAAAAAGAAAAGAGACATCAACTTTGACTCTGATTCCTATCTCCACTTATCAAGATTAAAGAGCTTCCACCACCTCTGTGAAGTCGAGAATTCAATTGGGGAGGAGAAAAGGTGGTGCAAGCCATGGAAGTGGTCTCAACTCCTGATCTCAAATATAGCTGACTATACCCCAAGATGACTCAATATTGTGCTTATCATCAATCGAGCACTCACTCCATTTGAGATTGTCAGCAGTATGCAAGGGAGTTGAAATGAATAGCTGATTAGCGAAGTGCAAGCAGAGCGAGTCAGGCAAAAGGAAATCTGATAAACCTTATAAGCATCGTCATCACCATGATACTGACCGATCCACAAGTAGACAATCTCATTCTCTAAAAGAACATTGAAGCTCTTCTTGATCTCGACAGAATGCTAAGGAAAAATATACTATTGGATCGGGTGGACTAGCTAGAGGGAATAAATAGTCTGTAATACAGAGTTATCACTTTCTCTTGCTTCTAGCATAGCAAGGATACACAATTAATACTTAGATAAAAATTTTACTTGGTTTACAACCAGAGAGGTTGCTAATCCAAGAGAGTGAAAACTCAACTAAAGATCTCCTTCTTTAAAGGTAGAGTAGCCTCTTACAAACTTTGAAAGTACAGAAATTGAATGAAGAGTTTATAAATGAAAGTATAGAGTGTGTTGTGCTGAACTTCGAGTGCCAACCCTCTATTTATAGCCTACTAGTCGAAATGACATTATGCTGACATGGCACTCCCCGAGCACTTGGAAGTGATTCAGGTGCCTGGATTCGGTCGAATGTATCCACTTCGCAATGGTCTCTTCAACAGTTTTGGGCTTCCCGGGAGCTTGCAAGGGATTCAAGCACTTGGAGTCGGTTGACTTGGACTCCGTGCTGATACTCTTTGGTAATGACTCTCACTGATGAGGCATCCCTTCCCGGTTACCTAGAATAGATGCATGTGCCTAGAATCCGGGTGCCTTGAATGGATCTAGGCACTTGGAATGGTCAACTTAGAAGTTGGCCATTCTTCCATCTGTTCGCTTAAGTGATGCAGTGGTTGTTTAGAGTTAAACTCACCTGAACCCAACTCTAGCCTTCGCCTCGAGTAAGTTGCCTCCCTGGCTTCTCATCTCTCCGATGCACCGTGTACGTCATTTTCACTCCATCGATGTACTCTTCCACAACTCGTTGTTCCTTGGATGCACTGAGCCTGTCGACTCATTTCCCGTGCCATCCTTCCTGCTCGCTATATCTTCCACTTGAATTCTTATATTCCTAAATCCCTACATACTTAGACACAAGGCATCAAATACACAGGGTTTACCTTAATTTGATTGATCACATCAAAACTTACCCGTGGTACTTACAATCTTTCCATTTTTGATGTGCATCAATCCGAGTTATGTTTTGGGTAAATAAATAATAAATAATTTATAAAAAACAATCATAACATTAATCATCAAATATTGCAATTAAGTATGAAAGAAAATTGCAAACTCCCCCTTAACTTAACCTCCTACAATTTCTCCCCATTTGATTGTTGGTGCAACGGGGCTGGCAAGAGGAGGGTGAATTGTCTGCAAAATTAAAGATACCCTCCTCATTCTTTCAACTCTAAAATATACAATAATAATAAAATAATAAAAAAAAAGAATTAGAGAAGACCAGAAATTGACTTGGTTACAACCAAGATGGTTGTTAATCAAAGGCAATGAAAAGTGCACTAACGATCTCCTTCTCTGAAGGTGGAGAAGCCTTTTACACACTAAAAGCTCAGAACTATTGCTAGGAATGGAATACAAGAGTTGAATGCAGTTGATTGAT
>JBBMJZ010408689.1:0-12579 GCA_037833815.1 Zingiber zerumbet
TTTAATAAATTAATTAGGTTAAAAATGTAAGAAAAAGATTGCTGCCTAATTTAAAATTTATGGTAAACAATATTGAAATCCCTTGTTATTTTACTCCCCCTTTCTTGTTTTTCCTCATATTAAACAAAGCCTTTAGCTTCATGATTGGAGTGTAAACACATGGACCTCATTAATGAGGCGTTCGAGAGGTCAAAAATATTTTTATATTGGAGTACTTATCATTGGAATGAAACTATATATCCATAAAGAAGAGTTACAAATTAAAGGGCAACAAATTAAAAGAAGGTACACCATCCATCTTATATGAAATATGATTAATCAAGGTAAAATAAAAGTGAGACAATACTAATTAAGCAAGGGCAAAAATTAGAATTGGCTGAGTTTTATTGGAACCATGGACATTTTTTTTTATTTATCATTCTCTATCTGTTTTTTTTAAAATAATTTTATTTTTGAACAGTAGACTCCGAGGGTAAATAAAATTAAATGTGTCAATTCGGATGGGTTAGATGCATTCGGATTGGATGGAAAAAAATTATTTTATAAAAAAATCTTATTCTGAATCTGATCCGATCTAAGTACAATTCGAAACTCCTAAACTTGAATTTGAATCCGAATAATCCGACCAACCCAAATAATCCAATTAAAATGATTGTTTTTTTTTTTACATATTCCCTATATTTTTCCCTTTTATATCAATTCTTTATTATTATAATCCTACATTATAATCCTAATCTGGATATTGATATATTTAATTTTTAAAATAAAATTTAATTTAACTATAGAAAACTGACTAAATTTTAAATTCAGATCAATCCATATCATTCTAAATCCGACCCAATCCTAATACAATCTAAAAATTATTTAACTTGAATTCAAAAACTCCCAACTCAAATATAATATTTTTAGGATTGATTGAGGTCGGATTGAGGAGTTTATTTTTGACAACTCCAAATAAAACGAATAGAGTTTCCGTCACCATCAACCTTATAAACTGTGCTATGTATTTATCTAATAAGAGGATTATAAAGAATGTAATCAGAAATTCATAATAAAATCCAATCAAAACGATGGAATTTATTAGCTTCATACAAAAGATAATAAATTACCTAACAGCACAGGTTTAAAAATCATTACAAACTGTTAATTCTGTTGTCTATTGTCCTTTTTTGTTTTTTGCTTGTTATATGATAGATTTAAAAATCTTTAGGATTAGGATTATGATTATTAAAAAATATGTAATAGGATTAAAATAAAAATATTTTTAAGATAAAATATAAGATGAGAGTCCTTTTGATAATAAAAAAGAATTTGTTGCGTTCCTCTAATTATTGGTCGTCTAAGTGTGGCGTTCCTCTACTTATTATATTATTTTCCTAATTATTATGTTATCATAAGCGTAGTCATTTCAACTATTTAAAATCAATGCCACGGATCTTAGTAAAATTATATGATTAGTTATATTGAATTATGTTTATTATATTAACTAATTTTTGGATAACAAGACTCTTATTTTAAATTATTGCTAAAATACTCACAAATCCTAAGCCCTCTCATTATTAAATTTTGACTATTATGATTACTAAAAATAAAGTTGATTAAATTTTACCTTAGTGTTAAAATAAAGTTACAAAGTGGCATGTGATTTTATAATTATAAGCTGCTAAGATTACTGAATTTGTTAATATTTGTGATATTTTAATATTGAACTAGTTTCAATTCAATAAGTATTGAGTGTTGAATATTCATGTAATTAAAAAAATGCATTATCAAGCTCTTAAATATTAGAAATTTTATTATTTTTAATATTTAAATATTGTTAAAAAAAAAGATCCTCAACTATTTTTTTAAAAAATATATTTTCAGATGAAAATAAAAGACAGAAACAGTAATTTTCTATTTTAAAAATAAAAAATAAAAAAGTCACCTTATTTTTGACATCTTATATTGAAAACTTCACATTATAGTAATTTTAAATAAATCTATTATACCTTATAATACAAATTTTTTATCAAAATTATTAAATAATTTTAATTAAATAAAATTTTTAATTAAGTTAAAATAATTTTGACCATGTTGAAATAATATTTTAATATAATAATATTGATATGCAAATAATTTTAATTAAATTAATTTTATTAAGTTTCCACGTAATATTTTATTTATTAATTAATATTTATTTCCATTTCATTATTTCTTATTTTTTAAAACATTTTTTTAATTGTCGCGTCGAACAGCTGCTCTCTCTTCCTCCTTCAGCGTCAGCGATTAATGGCTTCCAACTCCTCTCCCCTCTCCTCGCCTCGAGAACTCAACTCCAACTCCTTCACCGGAACCGCTTCTTCCGCCGGGCCGGCGTTCGGCTGGCGCTGTTCCAAATTGTCTCAATCGAGGTCGTCCGCCTCTCCCTTCTCCGTCCCTGGATCTGCGCTTTGACTGTAGATCTCGCGTTTTCTCTTCTCAAGGAATGGGGAATTCGGGGCGGGCCAATGTTTTCTGGACGGAAACTGGGTAGTTCGTTCGTAAAGGTGATCCATTTTTCCCATTCCAGCACTCGTTTCCGTGTTTGGCTTTATTCGCATTGTCTGCACCGAACGATTTGTGAATCTTGTGGCGCAGGCGAGGGGTTACTGGAGGTATCTGGTGCTGTAGAATGCTTGTTCGGACTTTTCTTTGTTCCTTCTTTGAATGCTATTGTTTTATTTAGGCAGTCACCTAGATGGCTCCAAAGACTCGTAGTTTCCTTCATTTTTTGGAGTGGTCCAGGACGTCGCAGAAGAAATTGTTCCCTGATGAACAGGCTTCGATCGGTAATTCCATTTGCTTGCTTCTCCGAGGCAAAACTGCTTTCCTTATCCTCTTATCATTTTTCTTTGCAGAGGACAAAAGTCAGGACAAGATCGATGGCCATGATGATAAGCCAGTACCAAATGTTCCTCTGGTCAGTTAATACTGCTCATGTTGCTCATTGTTCATTTTTTTGTTTCTTTTTTATGATTTTATAGCTTCGCAATCTGTTTGACAGATTGATGAGGATGAGAAGTCAGAAGTATCTAGTGTAAGAGATATCAATGAGCATAGCTGTTCTTCTTCAGTGGTTGTCGAAGAAGGAAGCAGGACTAAGGCTCCTGGAGTTGTTGCCAAGCTTATGGGTTTAGAGTCTATGCCCTCATCAGGCATTGTTTTGAGTGACTCACATAACATTCAAGATAATCCTGGCCAAAATCAAAGAAACAATTCAAGTTATGTTATCTTGAAAGCTGGTGCTAACTCAAGAACACTAGATTTATGGTCCCAAAAGATGCCAGGCAGTCCAATTGAGAGGTTCCAGGTTGAAGCATTGCCTCCTAGACTAGTAAAATCTATCTCAGTTACACGCCACAAATTGCTATCGCCAGTCAGAAATCTTGGATTGGACTCTGTTAAGATTAGTGAACCAGAAGTTCAAAAGAAAACCAAGAGTAAAGTTCAGCCTTCTAAACCATCCCCAAGTCCTTCAGAAATTTGTGATTCAACAAAAGTTATAGCTACTCCAAAGCCATTGAAGGCCTTAGAATTGCCTGGAAGACGTATGCAGTCAGTTTCTTTGAAGTCTTCCAGATCACAAGCCTTATGCAGGAGAGACATTTCACAAAATGATAAATCTTTGCCATCAAAGGATGAATCGTCGAAATCCAGTACAAAAGGCAAGAACAAATCCGTTTCACTTGCTATTCAAGCAAAGTTGAACGTCCAAACAAGAAAAGGCATAAGCCCAAGTACCAGCAACAAGTTTGTTTCACAGGAGGATAATGAATTTCACTCTGAGAAACCACTGAAATTTCAGTCTAGTAACCAAACACATACCCACAACAATGGGAATTCAGATGCTGATTCTTATAATGTACACCAACCAAACAAACAAGACTATCTTGTAACTAAAAGCAAGCTTGGCCAGAGACTATCAGTCTCTGATAGAAGTGAGGGAAATGCACTTTCTAGAGATGGTTCTTCTAGAAATAAAAAATTAGTGAAGGATTGTGTAAGAAACAAAAAAGGACGGAACAACATGATTAAAGGTTCAGAGGTATCTCGTGTTGCCAAGGATCGATCCATGCCAAATTACAAGAAGATGGTATTAGTAGAGAACAGATCATATTGCAAAAGATGTGATTCTGTTGATAATTTGCCACTAGACAAACGGAGAAAACATATCCGACATAATGTCGTTGTATCTGATCATTCAGGATGGACTAATGGTAATACAACACGTGATAGAGATGTTGTGTCATTTACATTCACATCCCCTTTAACAAAACTGCATGAATATTCACCTCATTATCGGAATGAGGGTGGAAAAGAGGGGAAAAAGAATGGTTACAGATTTTGTAGTTATTCTGGAAATTCAACAGATTCAGATGACAAAAATTTGTTGTCTCTCAACTTGAATGTGAAAGATGGTGATCATTTAGGCTTTATTTTGGAACAAAGATTGAAAGAATTAGCATCTATGGGTGGATCACCTTACTGTATCTCAGTTAAAGATGCTGGTGTTGTTGCTCATCTCTCTGATTCAATAGATTCAGCTTCTACTTCCGATGCCCCTGGAGTTGCATATACTGATTACCAAAGTGAATCTTTCCTCCTATCTTTTGATGATGAAGTATGCAGCAGTGCCTCAAACTCCTCAGTGAATAATGTTTGGGTTCCTTGTAAAAGTGATAAGCTGCAGGTTTGGTGCCCTTATGCGTAATAATAATTTGTATTGATAATGCCATTCTACCCTCTTACTAAATTTTTTCTATAAAACTTAGTTCATTATTGATACTTACAGAAGATTTATTACCATATTGACCTTATAAAAACATATAACGTAACTTGCTTTTCAGAATTGAAGGGTATTTCCCTTATTTTCCTTCGTAGGCAACATATTATTCTTTATCAACAATGTTTTTACTATTTGGTCATTAAGCTACCTAATACCCTAGCTATGAGCATCATTAGTTGCAATAATGTCTCTGTATCTTACTTTTAGTTTATTTTGCATCTGTTAGAAATAAAGACTTCTATTTTCTATTTGTAGTGCTATTGTTAAAAATGATAGGAACAGTAGGCAACCTAATAATTATGTTTTATTTATTCATTAGGCTCATATCCTATATATACATGGATTCTATTATTCTTTGGAATCAATAACAATATAATATGTTTCCTCTCCACTTGGTATTTGTATAAATTCTCTACTAGAGTTATAATTTTCTGTAACAAACACCGTAGGGGGGAGGCCACGAGTTTGGTATGATGGCACGGCCTCCCCTTTGTCCCCTCCATTATTGAAAATTTTAATTTTTATTGTTCTTTTTCTCTCTCTTCCTACCACCCACTCACTGCTTGAAACATCAATCCTCCTGTGTTCCTTTGTTATTTTCCTTCCAACCTATCAGCTGATCTCTTTCCCACACCAAAATCCTTCACTCCTGATATTCTAACCTGAGAGCAAATCAAAAGGCTTATTATGCCACAATTTACATGAAAGTATGATTTTGAGGCAACAAGGATATACTTATACTTCTCATGCATATCTTTACCAATTGCCTTTGCGTGATATTGCTCTTGCCGTATGAACTAGTGAATCCATATAGTAATCATGATAAGTTTCACTTACTAAGGGTTTTTTTTTTTATATAGACATAATGAACATATAACCTCAGCCTTAGTTCAACATGATGACCCAATATTCACTTTAGTTGCTCTAGTTGCTTCTGAACTCTGAGCTAGAAGCAGATAGGCACTTACTAGCAAGCAAAGTAGCAAGTAGATTAACTTTGCTTTCCTAGGTTTATATTTTTAGTTTTTGCAATTGAGTCAAGAATTGTGGGATGGATCGAGAGAGCTATAGGGTTGTTTTAGGCATTTCTGACATACTTTGAGTTGATTGGCATAGGCAAGAGACTGTACATATCTGCCAGATAGCCAAAAACTGCCACATGACCATAATGTAAATCCATAGGGTGGCATAATGGAGGGGCATGAAGAACTACTGTTGTTTCATTCATTTTGAATATGGAAAAGCTCAATATGTATGAAACTTCTATTAATCCTCAAAACTCTTTGTAAACTATGGTACTGAAGAATAGACGTCTCATTCTTCAACTGGTTGTGGATAGTCCTTGGGATTTACATTCAAATCTGTGGTACTTAAAAATTTACAGTGGTGTATAGGTAAAATATAGATGGGGTGGAATACACTGATATGCTAATGAGATTTTATTTTGTCATATTTTCGTGTATTTCTGTGAAAGCATGCCTGCTCTCTGATGGGTGATTTCTTTGATCTCTTTACCACATAGGATGATCTTTTTTAGCAGACTTCACATCCTTTCATGTATTTCCTAAACCTTCCAAAATGATGCTGTGTTTAGAATAGATTCATTATTCTTAAAGATGCGGCATGGTTTCATTAAGTTCCCTTTTTCGGCAGCATTGCAAGATTTTCAAAAGTAATTTTCATAGTGGTTAATGTTCTTGTCTCGTATTCCCCTTTGTATACAAATGAAACCTAATCTTGTTGCTGTTAGTAAGTTGCTTGATAAATTCTACAACAGCAAGTTGCTTGATAAATCCTACAACTGATTGGCTTTGTCATAACTGTTGAATCAGGAAAAGAAAAGGATCGGTTCCTACTGTAACATTGCAGATCAAAGTGAAATTGAGCATCAAGATCAGAGCCCTCTTTCCATTCCAGACAACTCATTTTCAAATGAAAGCTGCTCCTCTGAGAGCTACCAAAATTCTGATGGTAATAACATATAGGTTCAGAAGTTAGATGAATCTTTTACCTGATTTCCCTTTTATGGATGTGGAGCTCCCTCCCTAAAACCTAAAATACCTAAATGTTGAATTTTCAGGTACCAGGACCAATCCTTCTCATTATTCTTCTCTGTCCAAAGAAGCGGAGTTTGATTCCATGTACAAAACTGGGCCAGCAGAATCTGAATTAGAATTATCTACATCATCATTACATAAACAGGCCATAGACTCAGACGAAGATCTAGCCTCAGAAATCAGCCGAATAGATAATGCTTACACTTGCTGGGATGAGCTGGATTATGTGAAGGAAATATTGAATAACTGGGAAATTATTTCAGATGATTCAATTCTCAGATACATGGACCAATCTAGTGAGATTCTTGATCCTCATCTCTTTGAGAAGTTAGAAGAGAATCAAATCTCAGGTCATGTAGATGAAATGCAGATAATGAAGAGGAAGATAATATTTGATGCTGTGAATGAATGCTTGTCTACTAAATGTAGTGTTTACTTCCAAGCTGGATTCCAAATGTGGGCAAAAGGTGTCATGTTTGTCAGGAAAGACTTGTCAGAAGAACTCTACAATGAGATATCAGGATGTGTCTGCGGCGAGGACTGGAAGGTGGATGAGCTTGTGTATAAAGATATGAGTGCTCATCTAGGCAGGTGGATTGATTTCGAAATCGAAGCATTTGAAGCAGGAGTAGAGATTGAAAGGTGGTTGCTCGATACCTTGGTTGATGAATTTTTCAAGGAATTTTAGTTTTCCTTCAGTGTAAGTACGTTGGTGTAAATTTCTCTTTTACTCCTTCCAGCTGAATGTTGTAATAGCAACAATATGATTCGTCGGGTCACTTAAAATCAGGAAAAACTATCATAGAACTATAGAATGAGGCTTTCAGTGTGCCCCCCTTGAAGGGTTCACAGTCGTTGATCAGAGCATCAGAGCGGCGGTAAAAGAAATGAATCTTGACCGTCAATCCATCAATGACTGAGATCTATTTCTAATGGCAGTAAAAGCTCCTCCAAAAAGCACTGTGAAACCTTCTTTATATTAGTTTTTTCCCCACCTTTAAAGACTTTAAAATGGATGTAAATGTTCTTCACAACTTAAGTTTTTTATTTTTTTTATTTTGTTTTAGATTTTGGCATTAGTGTTTATTTCCACTGTGAGACTGTGATTATATAGATATGTATATATTATTGCAAAGAAAAATATTTGCCTTCGGAGTAAGTTTCTAATGTTTGAGCAAAGTAATGTCTATTGATGTTGAGAAAGAAGCGTAGACCTTAAGCAGTGCATCTAAGGCTTCATAGTGATTAGAGCAGTCGATTTCAGCATGATACAAAGTCAAGTCATCTTCAATTGCAAAAATTTAAGCCTAACAAAAGTTATTTAGGCCGTTAATTTTTATAATTTATTAAAAAAACGTTTAAGTTATTTTACTTTTTTTTAAAGTTAGTTGAATTTTATTAGAGTAATTAGAGTTTTATAAAAAGTTTTTTATTTTATATAATCTAGGTCAGGTTATTGTTGAGTTAATGGAGTTTCGAATCGTTTACTATCAGAAACACATAATAGAGAATCTATTATCATTAAAAAGAAATAATCTTTTTAGGATCAATTAATACAAGTCCTACCACAAAAAGAAACACGGCACGAAATATAACGATTAGTGATGAAATGTTTTGTCATCAAATTTCTATTGTAAATTTATTTAGTGACGAAAATACAAATTTATCCTTAATTTAGTAGTGGAAATTAAAATGCGTCACTAAATCAATAATAGAAAATAATATCTATCAATAAATTAGTAACCATAGCTAGTTATCGTTAATCGGTCACTAAATACATTTAACGACGGAAATAAAAGTTTATTGCTAATTTAGTGATGGAAATTAAAATCTTTCACTAAATTTAGCGATGGAAATAAAAATCTATCGCTAATTTACTAAAAAATTTGTTGATAAATTATCGACGGATTTTTATTTCTGTAGTTAATTTTAAAAAAAAAACCCTTAACATTGATTAAAAATCTTAAAATATATTATAAATCCAACAACATTTATCATAAAATAGCATTCATTCAACATTTGAAAACAACATTCACAGCATTCAACAAAACAACATTACTTACATTTAACAAAAAAAGCAACCTTCAAATACACTTATCCATCACAAAATAATCAAATAATTTTAGTTTCATCACACCACATCATGTTAAAAGACAAATACTCTAATTACTTCTTTGGCTTATTCCTTATTAATATCTTATCCTGCAGCAGATAGGTTTAACAAAAACAACCACATGCATGATTTAAATTTAGTTAAATAAAAAACAATACGATAGATTTAACACTATATTTTTTATTTTGAAACAATATCATATATGAATCTAAAGTTAAGCTATACATTAGTTGGATAACATGGATAATACAAAGGCAAAACTACTTATAAAAAAAATACACAATTTGATAAATACAAGTTTAACCTGTTTTAAAAAAATATACCTTAATGAAAGTTTAAATATCTGCGGATGGTAATAGAATATAGTCTCAAATCTAAGTTTTCCAGTACTCACTTTTTATCTACATTGTTCCTGAAAAGATGTAATACAATTAGAGATGCATATAATATCAAAATTAACAAAATCATTTTATATGTTGTATGAGTGATAAATAAAAAAACGAAATTGAAGGTCAACATATTTTAGAAAAACTATGTTATTATGAGCTACTTATCAGTAACGTTAGGGTTTTGAGTCTCTTGTGAGCTAAAACCATGCGGCGTTAGAAAAGCAAAATGACTCATTAATAAAAAACGAGATATGAATTCTTGCATTTTCTTCTCTACTGTCGTCTTGATCCAATCTTCCATCGACTACTCATTGACCAAATCTTCCATCGACTACTCTAATGTCGTGACTCGATCCCTCAAATCTTGATTTTCTTGTCTTAGCACTTTTCACTTCAATAGATGAACTAGGACGACCCTTAAGCCTATGAGTCATCACATGATCACATATAACTTTTGCTTGGGAATCAATGTCGTATAGGATGTTCTTTTTTTTCTTCCATCGATAATCTCATAATATATATCATTTATAGCATCCTATGATAGAGTATGTAACTACTCTTCCTCTATAGCACATTGATATGTCTGTGTAACTCGATCAATTATATCATCTTATGAAGAAAAAATTATTATTATTATTTGAAATACAATTAATAAAGCTAGTCATTGTTAAATGTGAGTGGTAATAAAGTTTATATTCTTATATTTATGACCTTCGACCGAGTATCGAAAAAAGTGTCATTCTTTTTTTATATGTATTACGAAATACCTTCCAATAAGTGGGAGGTCTCTGTAAAGTATCTACCTGCACACATAATTTTTTTTTATAAATTAAAATAAGTTTATTAATAATTAAAAAATCTCTTATATAACTTTATTGTAAACTCACCATGTCTATTGCATACTCTATAATAGATCATGATCCAACTGTATGCTTTGTGAATCCCATGCTTCGGTCAACGAGCTCAGTATTTCTATAATTTCGAGCAGTCAATGAATTTTGTTATCATTTTTCTACAACTATATTGTTCTTCTATGCATCCTAAATCTCAATTTCTATATGATATGACCTTGTTCCTTCCTACCCCACTTAGCTTGTATAACAAGTCATTGTATAGTTTTTAACAATAATTGTTTCATATTCCATTAAATTCTTATATAACTTTATTATCCTAGCTCCCAAATATATTTTTTCTATAATAATATTGAGAAAATTAATATAAAAGTATATTGTATTATATAATATCAATAATATTTAAATTACTTACCAAAATTTACTGATAATAAAAATATTTAAGATCTTAGTCTACATGCCTCCATATAGAGCAAGAAGCTCACCGATGTACTTTAAATATTTTAGTTATGTAAGTAGATACACTATAACTATCAGTAGTAAAACTACATGAAAAATACTTTCATTTTTCAAAATAATAAATAAAAAATTAGATGAATTTGAATTAATAATAACATTAGTACTTACCATTTCCTAATAATTCTCAACATAATTTGGACATCGTGTACTACAACAATATCTGACATGATTATATATTTGTAAAATTACATTATAACACATACACATTCCAAATAAAAATAAAATAAGAACAATAATGTCTTATATACGGTAGAACTAGTGAGATTTACATGGAAAAAACTATGGTAAAAAACACTCCATGGAGCGATCATTCCAGTCGGAGGAGGTGGTAAAAAAGAGACAGGCTGCGTAGAAATCACTTCGGTCGGTAGGGCAGAGATTGGCGATGTCCGCTCGGATGAAACGGGAGTTGAGGGGTCATCTCCGAGTGCAGGAGAAATAGAGGAGAAGCTCTCTCCTCGCTCGGACGATGGATGTGGAGCCAGTGCTTCGGAGGAAATTTGTTGTGCGGGAGTAGTCGATCGACGCATCTTGCATCGTTGGCATTGAAGCAAGGGTTCTCCAAAGGTGGTGGACTCCGAGGGAACCTCCACGGACAACAAAGTGTTGGTGTGGGAAGCATCCGACAATAGAACCTAAGTTTTGATAATGGCAAAGAGTTCAAAGTTAAGATTAGTTGTTGTCTAACATGTTTGAATGAGTTTGCAGGAAAGCCCTAACTGTACTTAGGCAAAAGTCCTAGCTGCGGTTAGGCAGGTTAAAAAACCCTAGGGGGTGGTAACCCTAGGTCTTAGGGGGTGGTAACCCTAGGCGGAAAGTCTTGGCGGGTCGAGGGCTTCGGGCAACAGTCCTACAGTCGAGGACTCTAGGTAGAAAGTCCTAGTGTCGCGAACCAGGTGAAAGACTAGATGGGTCATGGAGCGGATGTCCAGTAGAAAGTCCTAGAGCCTTGGGCGCTGAGCAAAAGTCCAGTCGGTCTAGAGGACCGGTCTGACAATAGGTAAACCCTCTTGAGTGGAGTAGGTGAGGACATGTTTCTCGGTGAGGGAACAGTAAGCGTCGGTTCGACATTGGGTTTCCGGACGGGAATATGAAGTCAAAACTAGACAGGCCGAAGACTGTCAAATACTTTATTTTTCGTGTCTATACTGTGCTAAACTCTATCTTGTAGGATATGTATTGTATTTTAGACTAACCCATCTTGCAGGGAGTGAAAAAAAAAAAGTAAAAGCCTCGGATGAACAGTCCCGATGCACCTTCCATGGAGCTTGGAGGTGTCTCAGGTGTTGTGCTTGAAGATTCCACTCAGCAGAGCAGGAGGTGCTGGAGGCGCCCTGACACTGGCGCGACACTACAACAAAAAAACTAATTGACAACGCTTTTAAAGCGTTGTCTTTGTGCCAGAAAAAGCGTTGTTAAAGGCACTGTTGTTAAAAGTCTGCTCAAAGACAACGCTTTAAAAGCGTTGTCGTTTGTAGCAAAGACAACGTTTTTGCAACGCTTTAAAAGTGTTGTGTATTTTTTTTGCAAAAACATCATTATTGCAACGCTTTAAAAGCGTTGTTGTTTTTGGCAAAGACAATACTTGTGTAACGCTTTAAAAGCGTTGTCTTTTAAAAAAAAAATTAAAAAAAATATATTTACAAAATTATTTTTTTATATTTACAAAACTATAATTTTCTTTTACCATGTCCATATTTGAATTTAACATATAAAATAGCATTAATTAGCTCAGCTAATGATTTCAAACTCGTACCAAACAATAGAATTCAACTACAAAGTATTAGTATTTACAGGAGAATTCAACTATACACAAAGACTAAATATTTCTGTTTCAAAGTAG
>JBBMJZ010408698.1:0-12579 GCA_037833815.1 Zingiber zerumbet
GTTAGAGAGTCAGAAAATGATATCAGTATACAAATACACAATACACGCAATATATGCCACATACTCTTCCCATGCCTATGATGTGAATGTTGCATGCGATATAAGCATGGTGATGGACAGAATGACTAATAGCAGGATAATACCTCATTAAATGCGGAGGTTTTGAGAGGTATTATAAAAGGGGGTTCTTCTCTGTTAGTACAGCTACATGCACACATCTACATACTTGTCTTCATTTTTCGTTTTTTGCATCACCATTGCTTTCTAACTTGATCGTCCGAGTAGCTACGCCATGGACCCCCCCCCCCCCTTCGTTGATTGTTCACAGAAGATCATCGGTGTTCCGTAGCCAAGCGTTTTACGGAGTTCTTGGAGCAAGTTAACTTTCACACCACATCACCGGCGGTCCACCCTTCGTCGCTTCTGGACTGATATCATGGTGACTAGGTGAGGGATCAATAAAAAGGAAAGAAAAGGGCATTAAAAGGAGGAAATTAGATCTATTGCAGGCTGTTTTGATACCAATATTAATTCACCCTGTTTATTTCATAGACAGATTATACAAAAATTATATAAAAATAATGTTTATGATCATAAAACCTAGATGTATAACTTTTGTTTTTTATGACTTGTGTTGCTATTATAATTTACTTGTAGTCCATATATATGGGGTTGGATCGATTAGTCTATTCGAATGGACTACCTTGATCAGCCTTCGTGATTTGGATCACTCTATGTATGAGCAAGAAATCCACTTCTAAGTTGCAAAGTTTATAATATATCTAACACTTAATCATTTTATTTGTCTCTTTTTAAGACACGTGAATCTTATTGCATTTTTCATTATCAAGTCATGCCTAATTAATTTTGAGCTGCCGGCCAGCCAATCACCACTTTTGACCGAGGCACAGGTCCGGACAAAGCCGGGACCAGTTGTTTTGTGGCATCAAGTAGATGCTGCCCTAACAGTCAACCCAAGATCCATCCCATTAGGAAATAATAAAAATAATAATAATAACTTCAGTTACTTTCATTAATTATTTATAGGATAACTGATTTAGTTCTACCGAAATTTTCAATCGATCATCAAAATAAATTAAGTAATACACATGATGATCAATCTAGAAGCCCAGCATATTTTGATTACGCGTTTCCTCCATTTGAAAAAAAAATTTATATAAATACACTGTAGTTATGGTTCAAATCATGAGTACGGTAAATTTCACCCTGTCTGTACAGGCAATGTCTGCACCTCTTACAATGAGATGGTGAGACACACTGACTAAATGTAGATCTCGCCATTCTAATATGAGAGGTGCAGGTACTATCTGTATAAATAGGATTGAATTAATCTATAAATACCTAAATGATAATTTAAATATTCAACCGTGACATCATAGCTTAGAAATAGATCCATCCAATTAGAGAACATACGCAAAGAGATCTAGCTGCAGATGAGAGCATGAATTTAACACCACCAACTGCACCAGATACGACCCCGCACTCCTGTCCCTATGCCCTATGCCCTATGCCCTAGGCTCTGTTTAATGAAAGTACGGATGAGAAATGGAAAAAAAAGAAATTAGTAAAAAATTATTCTCACATGAAGAGAAGAGAATCTTTTTTTTCTTTGCATTGTGAATTATTTTGATAGAGAAAGTTAGATGACTTAATTTTGTAAATAAAAAAATACGATAATATAATTTTATTAGTTAAAAAGGTATCTACATATGTTTTTTAATATATAGTATAATTTTATAAATAAAAAAGAGATACATGCAATCAATTTTAATTCTAAAACTAAGATGATTGATTACATTCTTCTTCCATACAATTTTAATAAAATAAACAATAGAATTTTTTTTTACAAAACTTTTCCTTAGCTTTACTTTTATGATTAAGAACACCCTTCACCGTGAACACGTCGCAGAGAAGAGGATCCACTCCATTCTATACGCATCGCTAGCACGTTCCTTTAATTCGTGCGACTTCGACTTAGTTTTTACCATTCCAAGGTCAGTCTGTGGAGATAACCAGGTTTCTCTGAAGCAGGAGGGTGCTGTAAATGTAATGGAGATGATGAAGCAGATGGAAATGCCTCCGCCACCGCCGCCGCCGCCGCCGCTTTTGCCACCGCTGGGTGGATCTAGCGCTTGGTTCGGAGGGACGAAGTCACTGGCGGCGCTCGTTTTGTTCGCCTTCGTGCTGCTCCTCACTTTGCTCACGGGAGCCAACAGAGGACAGTCTTTCGATGCGCTGCTCTCGAGACCGGCGGAAGTTTCGGAAGGAGGTAAATGCCTTGTTCCTCTTTCGAATCCTTACTGCCTTTGATTTAGATTGCATTTCCTCGATGCTTTCTAGACTGTTTTCTCTGAAAAAGTCCCAACTTCTAATTCATTCTCGTTCCTTGATTCGACGGTATACATTACAAAGGCGTAAGATTTGCTTATAGGATAATTGTTCTGGAAGGAAAAGGATTTCGATGACCGGATTAGTGCTCCGTAGAGATTCCTGGAACGACTCTAGGGATCCGTCGCCAGTGTTGGCTTCATTTGAACAGTCTACCTCCTCTCCCAGTGGAGCGCGGAGAGCTCCTCGGCTTCTGTCTCTTGTCAGATGATGGGTGTATGGGCGATCTGAGGTGGCATAGTCAGATTGGTTAAGAGACCACGCCACAGAGAGATCTCGTGGACCCTGTCTCATTGTAGACACGATAACAACGCCTTTATTGGATTCAGTCATCTCTACGTTGTGATGCTGCGGCGTCGATGGTGGTTCGTCAACGCTCCACTGAACCGGTCTCAGTTGTAGCCGACAAAATTTAAGGAGGGCTCTTCGAGATTTGCGCTAGGCGTTGAAGAGCCACGGCGTTATATGGCTAGCTATTAGCTGTGTAAGGAAAAATTCCTGAGATTTCGCCGATTACTCGTGAACCATTATTCGCAATTATCAATCTAATTGAATACACTGAGAAGAAAAGGAATTTTATTAGAACGTGCATACAGTGCCTTACACTTTACAGATAGTGTCTATTAGATGGAGAGTTTTTGTGTGATTAAAGCAACGACGTAGCTTTCATAGAAGTAACATGGGGGGCTACTGCGTAAGTTCCACCCAGATTTGATAGCTTTGTACTTCGAGAAACTAGAAAAAATCTTTTCTGATTGGTAGAAACTTGAAAAGTTGATAAAGAAAGATTGCGTAATATGTCATATGATCTGTTTCTGGTTAATGCTTACCCAAATGATCTGTTCATCTCTTTCTCCTAATTAGAGTTTCTTTTTTTTGTGCGTTGTGCTGAATGTTCAGTCTCCAGTATTGTTTGTACTTCGAATTCTTCCGCTGAGGAACCTCCAATAGACAAGTCACATGGTGGTTTGCTCTCCCTTGCATTTGACGAAGCCTCCTGCCGAAGCCGCTTCGAGTCTTCTAAAGTGTGGAAGCCATCAAACTACACCCCTTCTCCATATCTCTTACAGAAGCTACGAAGTTATGAAGATCTCCACAAAAAATGTGGCCCGAACACTAGGTTTTACAACAAGAGCATAGAGCAATTGGTGTCCAATCGCAGCACGGGGCCGATGGAATGCAACTATGTGGTTTGGATGCCGTCTGATGGCTTAGGCAACAGGATGATTAGCATTACCTCAGCTTTCCTCTATGCTCTCCTCAATGACAAGGTTCTTCTGTTGTTCCTTTCAGAAGACATGAATGGCCTCTTCTGTGAGCCATTCCCTGACACAACTTGGGCACTACCTTCCAATTTCCCTATTAAGAACATCCGATCGATCTGGAGCTTCAACAAAGATCCAAATCGATATGGAAGCATGCTGAAGAAACATTTACTTAGCAATGACATGAGAATTTCCAGCGGTTCATTTTCCCTGCCGCCTTATCTCTATCTTCACCTCGTACACGACAATGATGACTACGATAAGATGTTCTACTGCGAAGAAACTCAGCTTCTACTTCAAAATTTCCCCTGGATATTGCTGAGGTCGAATCAATATTTCGTGCCAGCTTTGTTCCTCGTACCTAAATTTGAGAAGGAACTAAGCTTACTCTTCCCTCAGAGAATGACCGTCTTCCATCTCTTGGGAAGATACCTGTTCCACCCATCCAACTCGGTTTGGGGTTACATAACAAGGTACTATGAAGCATATCTAGCAAATGCAAAGGAAAGGTTAGGGATGCAGATCAGACTTCTTGGAGAGGTCGACTTCAACAGCCACTCCAATTATATAATCGATTGTGCGCTGACTAAGAAGCTATTACCCAGACTTGATACAAAAGATGTTGCTCTTTCAAACCTCACTGGAATGAATCCAAAAGCTGTTCTTGTGGCAAGTTTGAGCAGTGGCTACTTCGAAAGGCTAAGGGACATGTACTATGAGCATGCGGCAGTGACCAGAGAGGTAATTGGCGTGTATCAACCGAGCCACGAAGAGCGACAGCACACCGAAAAGCTCAATCACAACATGAAGGCTCTTGCAGAGATATATCTTTTGAGCTTTAGCGACTCACTGATTACTAGTCCATTTTCTACCTTTGGTTATGTGGCACAAGGTCTCGGCGGTATAAGACCGTGGATGCTTGTAAGGCATGATAACAATCTTTGCCTGCAATCCTTGACGATGGAGCCTTGCTTCCACTTCCCTCCATCTTTTGAGTGCAAATCAAGAAGTAGAATGGACCTCGGAGCAGTAGTTCCATATTTGAGGCACTGCGAAGACCTTCCAAATGGAATAAAATTGTTCTAAGACCAGTTACTAGTGCATGCTTTATACCGACATCCTGACCAGGAGGCATACTCTTTTACCTTTAAATATTATGCTTTCGCATAATTTTATATAAAGAGTTCTTTCCTTGTTCCATATGATTTGATAGAAAATGCTACATTTCTCATTGTTCCACATGAAAATATTGCATTCCTCAAATTCTATTCCTCTTTGCTGTAGATCGTTGACAAGGACCCATCAAAGCTTATTCATAAAACTGGATTACAAAGTTACAAAATCAGTATCCAAATGATAGCACAGCCACGTGGGCAAGTGTCCAAAAAACACCATAAGACCTTAAGAAGACAAAAGTCACCAATTCTACTCATTCATCTGCATCTTCCCTAGATGCTTCAGGTACATAACAAGAAACTCAAAGAACACATACGTTAGAGGAGCATATGAGGACTGGAAAACCAATATGCCCATCTTTAGCGGCCAGTTTCTAGCATGCGATCCTTAAAAAGTGATCTTTGCATGTGAGAAGGCCAGAAGGAGCATGAAACTAACTCACCCTAGAGGGAAGTACGAAACGACCCTCTAAAACGGAGAGAATATAGAAGAAAGAAGATCGCTCTTACAACAGAAGACGGGCTAGAAGAAACTTCTTCTACAAGATCATGATTTGTAGCTTACATCAAGTGACCCAACCCCTACACATATACAAAAATAACCTACAAACGAGAATATGGCAATGACACTAGCAGTTCTGATGCCTTTCTCTACCATGGACTTGTCTGTGCCCTCCTTAAGCAACGTTTTTTTGGTTCATTTTGCCAATTGATCATCTGCAGGATCTGTAATGAGCAAATAAATTTTATTAAGTATATTTGTCTCCAGAAATAATTAGAATGGAAACGTAGAGTCCATATAGCAAAAATAGCAAGTTCCATGCATATAGCAAAAAAAGAGGTGTAATCAAGATCTAAGATTCATCTACTTGGAGGGGAAAAAAATGGGATGGGTTGGGAGAGAAAGATGGAATACCATTTTCAAATTTGCATATGAATCATGCACTGCCGGATACATTTTTGTACACTTTCCTTCCCACTCACTTTCCTGTACTAGTTACCCATCCAATTAAGCCGAGGCTTACATTGGCTGTGTTGCTCTGTTCTCTCTTCTTTCATGTGTCTCTGGTTTTTAGAACCCCACAGCCAGCGTGCCTTGACAATTCGTAAGGATATTGGTAGTCCTTTGTAAGGGTATTCATAATTTGCAATCTTACATAAACTAATACTGTTTTAAGTGCAAAGTGAAGTTGGTCACTAAATCAACTGAGAACAAAGAGTCAACTAGTGGCATGAAATAATGACTAATGAACAAAATCTGAGAAAGACGTGACAAGTAAAAAAAAATGAATAATTTTTTGTCATCAATTATCAGCTCTACCGAGAAAGACTCTTCAGGTTTCAGTACAATGAATTTCCACATCCCAAAATAGCAAACCTTTAGCATGCATTTAGTCAAATTGTGAATCCTCTTGCCAAATATCTTCACCAAGAAATTTTGCAAATATTTGACCCCCATATGTGGGAGGTTATTCTTGTAACTTTTGTTGAAAGCATAAATGGATAAAATAGAAGGGTTGCACTTGTGGAATACTCAATCAATCTAGTTAGTCTTAATATATCCTGTACAGCTACAGTTGAATTAGGAAACATCTTTTTCTACTCTTTGATAAGGGCAATGCTCATATGCTTATAATGTAGGGCATCACAAATCGGCTGATATTCAACATAATAAAAACAGCAACAAAAAAAAAAGTTTGGACTAAAAAGACTAATATATAACTGCAATTTACTGAACCACATATTTAAGTTTTCCAAATACTCAAATCACTCACCATATCTTTCAAATTACCATACTGCATGCTAGTTTCCAAAATACCCCTTATCTATAGACCCTTCAACCCTTCATTGTTTGCTTTCCACTGCCCTTCATCAGCCTTCCTCCACCTTTGTCCGGCTAGTGACACTTGAAGAGAAATCCAAGGCAGCCATGGACTCACGGCCGAGATGGTCAAGTGGTCACTTAGCTAGAATTTCGTGGCAAATTTGATAACAAAATCGTAGCCTGTTCATAACTACCTGACTGTGATTTCATAGCAGCATGCATGGTTGAGCGGTCAACCTGGCCATGAGGCCAACTCGGTCATGATTTCACAGTAACCTTGGTCACTTGTTCGAGTGTCAAATGATGGAGGCTTGAGGGGTTTTGGAAAATTAGTATGTTATTTGATAATTTGAAATAGGGTGGGTGATTTTGGTATTTGAGAAACTTAGGTGTGTTGTTCAGTAAACTAAGTTGTTGTCGTGTGACCTAGAGGTTACGAATTCAAATCTCGGAAACATCCTCTTGCAAAACAAATAAAATTGCATACAATAGACCCTTTCCTGGGATTGTCAGACTATACTTTTTTTGAAAAAAAAAAATTAGTAGATCATACCAAACTAGCAAAATCACAACCCATAATTATGAATCGAAAAGGACATAACATAAAGTTCTAAAGAGATAATAAACACTCCACCACTAGTTACTTGGTGGTCGGCTATAAACTGACCCTATGATTTACCTCCCTTCATATAACCTAGGGAAAGGCTCTGAAAGCTGCTTGGGGCGAGGGTAATCATCTTTTTTTTAAAGAGATAATAAACAAGACAAGAGTAGATGATTTACATGAGGTAGGGAAAAAAAAGAAAATCGTGAAAGAGAAAGAGTTACCTGATTCTTCTGAATCTCCATCATCTCAGTCTGAAATAAACAACAATGTCATAGAGGTTAAAAGGGTCATATCCAACAACAAAATTTTGAATTTTCATATTAATCCACGAACTTTACAAAATTATGGCGGTTAAATGACTAAGAATGTGCCTACATGTTGACCCTAGTAGAACTTCACAAGATGTGATGCAGCATGAATGCTAAATTATATCAGGAAAAGAACATTCAATGCAGCCATATATGCTCGTGAATGTTGAACAATTGGCAGCATAAGGGCTAATATGCGCAATTTCCACAACTATCATCACAAATTTTTTATCATCTAATAGAAAATAAGGAATAGTGACATTTCCTAACTAAATTTTCACATCCCGAGTCTTTAAGGAAGACATGTCAAATAGATATGTAATTGGATGACCAAATTGTAACCATAATAATTCAGATAGTTGCCTAAGTTGCAAATGGGTTTTATAAACACCCAGGCAAAAGAAACAAGGATGGAACAATAAAAAAAATTGAAAAAAAATAGAAGAGAAAAGCCTTGTAATAGACTGAAAGAAATTTAAGCACACTTATTATAATTGATAATTGGTTCAATGAAGTGCACCTGTTTTTTAAGCAATTCTTGGTTTTGTTCTTTGAGTTTTGCTACTTCAGCTTCCAATTCCATAGTATAAGCCTATAAAACATATAAAGTCAACAGCTTAGAACACAAAAGAAGGTTCCATGTAAAACTATACTCAATATGTACATAATATCTACAGGAAAGAGGACACACATGTAGGTGAAGACTTACAGTACTACTTTTGAGGATTCAAGGCCCTAGCAAAATATTATATTGTATATAGTATGATCTATTGTTATGTTGATCATCAAGTTGATCTTACACTTCTAAGTTACTCTGATGATAAAATAAACCCTTCAGCTAAGTACATATTAGGGGTGCTAGTTAATTAATTATATTTGCTTAAACATTAATTGTTCTTTGATCCTTATTATTCTATATTGTTTTGATGTGTGTCACACATTTTTCCCAAAATAAATTAAAAAATATTGATGTTCCTTTACATTGTGATTTTTTAACAAATAACAATGGAGGATCAAATTACAAAGGTAGTATTACTCTTTAATTTACAAAATATAGACATTGGGTTTAAGCAAGGAAAGTACAGTAGAGCAAATTAGAAGAGTAGGATGACCTGCTTTCGAGCGCGTGATCTGGCAGCTGATTCCCTGTTCTTGATCATCCTCCTCTGCCTTCTTTCCACAACCTTCTCGATAGTTCCACTGGACTTCCTCGCCCTTACTCCACCATTGAACGCGTATGGAACAGGCGATACAGACGAAAGATCCCCATTGCCTTTCACAAATCCATCGGAAGAAAGAGGATTCACTGGTGATCCTGATGTCTTCATGACTCCTGGTGTGCCGAGACCAACCATTCCCGTTATCATTCCATTGTTCAACCCAGCATGGCCAAAGCCGACAAGTCCTCCACTTGCCATGCCCTGCGGGTTCCCCAAGTCCACGCCATTTCCCAAGGGCATGGTAGGCGCGTAAGGTGTAGCCGCAGTGATCACCATCCCCAAATTGGCAGCCGAACCTTGAGGAATTGGAGTCACAATGTTTCCTTCACTTCGGCTTGTACCTTGATTGAATTCCAGTGCGAGAGCAGAGGACACTTTCTCGCCCGACAAATCGCCAAAGAAGAAGTTGGTGCTGTTACTTTTGTTGTCCGCCGGCCTCTGCGGCACCTGAGGAGCCAATTCCTCCCGCACCACCCCAGCACGCACCAAGAACTCCTCCAGCGTCATCTCCCCAAGAGTGTGTTGCCGCGGGATGTCTACGCCACCGCCTACAGTTGGCTTCTGGTCGGACGAGGAAGGCCCGACGAGGTCCCGCCAGACCTCGTCTACAGTCTTCTGACTGAGGGTTCGGGGCAAGGTCAGCGAGCCCTGCCTCTGGAGTCCGGCCCCGGTGCCGCCACTTGAATCACCGAGTGCTGAGGCCATGGCGTAGCTCTCTTCGGCCGTCCATATGTTCTTAAGCAGCTCATCCATGTTCATCGAACCGAAGTCCTTCCCGAAGCCTCCGGTCGTGCTCTGGAACTCGTCGAACGTCAGCGAGTAGATCGACCCCTGCCGCGTCAGAGTCGTCGACGGCAACGGCACCTCCCCGCCGGCTCCCCCCATCCCCTTAAAATCCATCCTTCCTCAAATCCTACGCTCCGACAATTCAAAGCACACCCACAAACATCATATAATTAGATTCCACGGACAAAAAAAAAACCTCGACAAAGCTATCCCACAAACACAAACCAACCAGCAGCGACAACGCTCGCTGCCTAATATTTTTCAAGATTTAGCACCTTAAAAGAACCCTAGCAAATAGCACTTGCCAAAGGCAGCAAACACAAATTCACAAGTTCTTATGAACTCCAAGAACTGCGTGAGAAAGAGAGGAAAAAAAACAGCGAGAAGAAAAAGAGCGACCTGTTTTGGTTTTGTATATAGCAGCGAATGGAGGGTGACTCCGCCCGTCGCTCGCCCTTCCGTAGCTTGCGATCCGCGGCGTCGAGAATGGCCAGGTGTCGTACGCAGCTGTCCGCGTACTTATAAAAGAGGGAGAGGATAGAGAGACGCATATGCCCAAAGTGGTCACGAGCAACGTGGCACGATATGACCGAAAGGAAGTGACAGCTGATGGCGACACGCACCCACTTGCGAGTCGACACATTTATGCGATCCTTCCCGTCCATTCCGCAACCTCGACAAGGGCCTAGATTTGCACGAGGAGTTTTTTAATTGTACGGATGATGCATGAGCTGACTGCGAGGGATCTGGTGCAGCGAGCTCATGTTCCGCACGACGTCTGTCCTAGTAATTGGCTCTCAGATTTTGATCCGGCGGCTAGAATTAGGTAATTGTAAGATATCTCGCGGAGGGATTCTTTTGCCTTCTAATTATTATGGTTATTAATTTAGATTCTAGGGCCTTAAATCCAGAGACGGCAGTCAATATTTTATGGTAATAATGCAGCACTTTAATTGGTTTGTTAGTGAATGGCGTCATGATGGGATCTTTTGATAAGGGAATTTATCAAAGTCATCCTTAGATTTAAAAAATTCTCAAAAGTATATATCATGGGGTAAAAAAGTGATTCATTCGGCCCAGTATCCTTATCAATTTATCTCTAGATCAATACAGAGGAGTTAAATCATGAGTGACTACTAATTATTAGTATAAGTGGTCAAGGTATAAAAAAAATATGCTCAGACGTATCGAGTTTTGACTCCAAAACCTTATATAACAACATCCTATATCCCAAAATTATATATCATACAATGACTCAGGATTGATTTGGTGACTTTTCTGCTCCATCTCTCCCATTAATATTAACTTTCAATACATCAGTTTCTAATGCACCCAAGCTATATTTTTAAAAAATATAATTTGAAAATAAATTATATATTTTGAATGCACGTGATCTGATCATTATATTTCTCTCTCTCTACGTGACATTGAGCTCCGTATTTACCATATCTTTTTCTACTATTATGAAAAAAGTAATGGAAACTACTATTGAACTCCATATAACCTCAGAAATTCACATGACCTGAAATAAAGTCCAATCAAACTTATCTAACTCTATCAATAGATTTTAAATCCACTATATTATGACACTTATGAGCTACGGGGATGGAGTCAATAGTCATGATCTTCAAATTTGAGTTGCAACGAAAACCTTGAAGTGAATTAATCTAAATAGTTAAAATTTGATCAGCTAGAAAATGAATTTAAAGAGTTTAATAAATACATGTCATCTTGGAAATGTAATTAATCAATAATATAAAGAGATAATTTTTAAAAATTAAATATATAAATAGATGGAAAATGATATAATTGATTCATAAAATATGATACTTTAATGGGTTTGATAGTGAATGATGTTGATCTTTTTTATAAAGGAATTTATCAAAGGTCACTCGCAGATTTAGAAAATTCTTAAAATTAATTATGTATCATAAAATGACCAAAGGATTGATTTGAGTTACTTTTCCGTTCTACCTCTCTTGTCAACATTAGCTTTTCATACATCAGTTTCTAATGCATTCGAACTACATTTTTAGAAAATCTAATTTGAAAATAAATTATGTGTTTTGAATGCACGTAATCTCATCATCATGCCTTTCACCCTCTCTCTCCTCTACGTGATATTGAGCTCCATATTTACCATATCTCTATATGCTGTTATAAATGCAACATCATCACAAATGAGATATGAAATAAGTAATAAAGGGCACTATTAGATTTTTTATAGCCTCATAAATTTATAGGACTTGAAATGGATTCAATCAGACATGTCTAACTCTATCAGTGGATTTTAAACCCACTATGTTAAGACACTTATGAGATAGAGTGGAGATGGAGGTGAATAGTCTAGATCTTCAAATTTGAGTTACAGTGGAAACCGACAATAATAAGAAGTAGAAGCTTGATCGTAGGTTGTCAGAGTAGCCTTTCAGTATTATCAAAGTCTTCTCAGGACAACACGTAAGAACGAAAATTGTAGCGAATGATATGTGAAAGCCTCTGGTCAAAGGCCTTTTATAGGTCATTTCCATGTGCCCAGACCACCCCCGAGCGCCTAGAATGCTAATGGCATGGATGCACCTCGGCGAAACTCAATCTTCAAAATTTCATCCATCTATGGGTACCGAGACCAGTCCGGGCTCCTAGACCTAATGTGTGTCAGCTAACCAATGTGCACCACCTCAGCCAGTCGTCCGCTTCTTCACCTCCTTGCCCGGGCACCTAAAGCATCTCCGGGCGTCGAGACATCCGAGCGCCCAGATGTCCGAGCATCTAGACACAGTCTAAGCGTCTAGAGCCCCCCTTTTTTAGCCACATTATAGCTTTGATTCCCTGTAAAAAAACGTCAGTTCAAGCAACAAAAATTATCCTATAAAACAGAGTTAACACATTAAAAATATGATCAATTTATGACTTAGATTCAATCTTCCAAGCCTAAGATCCAGTCATGGTCTCTGCTTAGACTTTCCAAATGACTCTAAGTT
>JBBMJZ010408707.1:0-12579 GCA_037833815.1 Zingiber zerumbet
AAATAATATACACACCTGGCCGATCGGCTCGAGGGTCTTCAACAGTGAGCTTGTGGCTCAGATAATATACACACTCGACCGATCGGCTCGGGGGTCTTCGACATCGAGCCCTTGGCTCTGATATAATACCCACCCAGCTAATCGACTCGGGGGGTTTGCCATCGAGCCCGTGGTTCTGATATAATACACACCCAACTGATTGGCTCGGGGGTCCTCGATCGAGGAACTATGGCAGGTCATATAACTGAAAGAGAACACATAACAGAAAAACTGACCTGCCGACCAGCAGAGGATCTGACTCAGTTCATCGACTCCTGAATACCCGTGGAGTGAGGAGAATATGGTATATTCGTCGAAACCTACCGAGGTCATGAGGATAGTAGAATTTACCGGCGTCATCCATCTTTATGTTCCAGATCAGGTGCTTTCCCACAGATGACGCTAAATATGTTCCTATCGGGACTCTGAGAGGGTGGATCTGCCAGTGTGTCGTGTCTGGAATGTTGACCGCATCTCCCTGACCCGGATGGTGATCTGTCTTCTATGTTGACCCAGTCATCGGAAGACCTCCGGTCAACGCTACTTGTAGCCAGTGACCGGGGTGCCCCGGTTCCTGGTACCCCGATGCCCGAGGAGAGTCCCATGAATATATAGGCAGTCGAATAATGATAGAACAACTAAATAAATATAAGATGAGTACAATGGCATATCCTGGCCCCGGGGGGGCGCCCTCAGATGAGTTGGTGAGCTGATCGCGGTGCTGATTGAGTCGTCACGACCCTGACGAGTAGATGGGTGTGAACCAGCTGAGGAGCCGGATCTGAGGGCGACAACATGGAATCCGATGCAGCATGGATCTGGAAGGCGGCATGTAGGTCGAGACATGACAACGACAGCTAGGTCGGAATACCACAACGGTTCGTAGGTCGGCATACGACACTTAGGCCGACTAAGACCAATAACAACAATCATAATAACAGTACGAAACGAAATATAGCGACTCGATGACCGGCACCCAACAATGGTTAGATCTGCGCAAAAAATAGTGGACACAACGGCTGTGTAGCCGCCGGGGTCGACTGTGGGGATGTCGGAGTCGGCTGTACGGCCATAAGAAGAGGTGGCAGCTGCTGGAAGAGGCGGTGGCGGGTATAACACCAGACGCGGGAAGAGGCGGCGGTTGGCGGATGCGCTGGTGGCCTACCGGCTTCCAGTATGCCAGGTGGCCGCGTGAGGCGCCGGCGGCAGCGGCGTGAGGTACCGGCAGCAGCAACGTGAGGGAGAGAGGAGCAGCCAATGCCGGCAAGAGGAGCAGGAGCTCCCTGGTGACGGAAGAGGCAAGGAAGCGAGAGAGAGAGAGAGAGAGAGAGAGAAGAAATGCCTGCTGGAGAAGGAAAGGGAGGGGAGCAGTGGCTGGTCTATCTGGCGGTCCGGTGGCGGTGTTGCGAGGAGGAGGAGAGGAGAGGTGGCCGTCGTCGGTGTCGCAAGGAGAAGAGGGAGAAGATCGATGGTGGCGGCCGACCATGGCACCGGTGAGGCGCATGAGAGGATGAGGAAGAAGTCTTCTTCCTGTTGGTGGCGGCGGAGGAACCACAAACCGCCCCCTCTCCCCCCCTCCCCTCTGCAATGAATAGTGCATCTTATAAACTCAAATCCCTAATCCTGAAAAAGACCAAACTACCCCTCTCTTTGTCCCTAATCACTCCTAAGCCTGAAGCTCTATCCGCATCATCGGACTACTCGGGATAAGATTTACCTAAGCGAATGAACCAATATATAATCTGTAATCACTGATTGAAATAGTCGACATTTCAAGGTTGACAAGTAAAGGTTGAGCTTCTTTATAAGAAGGTCATGAGCAAAGTGAAAGATCAGAGAAAAGAAATTTCATCCACTTCGTTTCCCCTCACTCTCTTCCTTTCTGTCTTGCACACGATCAGTAGAATTATTCTGGTAAACAGACGACCCGCGTAACCTCTAAACACAGTCGAAAATAGGATAAATATATTTTAAGGAAACTGCTTAAAAGCAGGCCTCAGCATCCACTCGAGAACACTCAACATTCATTCCATTCAGAATCGACTAGACCATCCACTCAGGACTTACTTGGTGATCCACTCGGGATTGACTCGGCATCAACTCCCTAAGTACTTTGCAGTTAGCGATCGGGCGACTATATGACTCATCACCTACATTGACAGTTCTCAATTCACCTTCCACTCGGGACAGTCAGGGACGCTTCTTCCCTACTTGGTAACATTCATATTCAGCGCATGGGTGACGTTACAGTTGGGTGACATCTTGACTTCGATTAACACTCTGCTTCCCCCTCTACACTGACCACTTGAAGCTCGACTGAGCCAGCCCATTGGTAGCTTGAGATTATCTTCTCAAGACATTCAACAGATAAGTTTGATATTGATTTTGTGTAAATTCAATTCAGCAAATTTCCCTTGTAATCTATGGGAGCAATTTTCATTGTGGAAGATGGTCCAACAATCTTAAAATATATTCTGTTGTGTTGGGATGCCCACGAAAAGTGTTGAGGTGCAACAGACTCAATGCGTGATGACCCCCTCTATTTCGATGGAAATGTTCCAATCAACCATGGGGAAAGGCTAGAGAAGTTCACTGGGTTGAACTTCAAGATATGATGGCAGAAGATGCTCTTTACTTAACCACACTCAATCTACCTCGATTCTTGACTAAGGGTCCTCCAAGCATGTTAAAGATGGTACTGATATCCGGACCATTAGTGAAGTGAAGACATGAACTCTTCTGAGTTTATATGCTGAAACTACATCCTCAACTATCTTGCTTGTTGTATACATCACAAAGAGAATGGTTAAAGAGTTGTGGGAGTCCCTGAATAAGAAATACAAGATGGAAGATGTAGGGGCCAAGAAGTTTATCATGAGCTAATTCCTAGACTACAAGATGGTTGACTCCAAGACGATGATCAGTCATATCCAAGTGCTTCAGGTGTTCCTATACGAGATCCACTCAGAAGGTATAGTTTTGAATGAAACCTCCAAGTGGTTGCTATCATTGAGAAGCTACATCTCAGATGGAAGGAATTCAAGAACTACCTGAACCACAAGCAAAAGGAGATGAATTTGTGGGGTCGGCACTAGGGGGCCGCTAATGTAACGGATCTTTTAAAAGGAGATGAACCTAGAGGAACTCTTTGTTATACTTCATATTGAACAAGACAATAAGAGTTTAAAGAGAAAATTGTTATCTTAGGCTATTGTAAAAGTCAACGTAGTTGAGCACAATCAAAAATCAAAATAGAAGAATCCCAAGTCTTCTAAGATGGAATCATTAAAAAGTAGTTCTCTGGGAAGTGCTTCAACTATGACTGAGTCGGTTACAAATCTTTAGAGTGTAAACAATCGAGGAAAGAAGCAAGATGCCAACCTAAACGAGGGACTACAAATAGACAACTTATGTGCCATGGGCTCTGATACTAGTGTAGTCAAACCCGTGGTAATGGTGGATTGATACTAGTGCCACTAGACATATATGTTGTAACAAAGAGATACTCCATAACTTTGAAGAAATCAAAGATAGAGAGAAATTGTTCATGGAGAATTCAGCAACCTCGGATATCATGGACCAAGGTTAAACTGTTCGTGTAAATTCAATTCAGCAAATTTTCCTTGTAATCTATGGGAGCAATTTCGATTGTGGAAGATGGTCCAACAATCTTAAAATATATTCTGTTATGTTGGGATGACCATAAAAAGTGTTGAGATGTAATAGACTCAATGCATGACGACCCCCTTTGCTTTGATGGAAATGTTCCAATCAATCATGGGGAAAGGCTAGAGAAGTTCACTAGGTTGAACTTCAAGATGTGACAGCAGAAGATGCTCTTTACTTGACCACACTCAATCTAGCTCGATTTTTGACCGATGACCCTCCCAAGCATGTTAAGGATGGTACTGATGTCCAAACTACCAATGAAGTGAAGACATGAACTCATTCTAACTTTCTATGTTGAAACTACATCATCAACTATCTTGCTTGTTATATACAGCACAAAAAAGAATGGTTAAGGAGCTGTGAGAGTCTTTAGACAAGAAATATAAGATAGAAGATGTGGGGGCCAAGAAGTTCATCATGAGCTAATTCCTAGACTACAAGATGGTTGACTCCAAGATGGTGATCAATCAAATTTAAGTACTTTAGGTGATCTTGTACGAGATCCACTCAGAAGGTCTAGTTCTGAGTGAAACCTTCAAGTGGTTGCTATTATTGAGAAGCTGCATCTCAGATAGAAGGAATTCAAGAACTACCTGAACCACAAGCGAAAGGAGATGAACCTAGAGGAACTCATTGTTAGACTTTGCATTGAACAAGACAATAAGAGTTCAAAGAGAAAACTACTATCTTAGGCTACTGTAAAAGCTAACATGGTTGAGCATGATCAAAAATCAAAATAGAAGAATCCCAAGTCTTCCAGGATGAGATCAAGAGGAGACATAATAAAAAAGAAGTTCTCTGGAAAGTGCTTCAACTGTGATTGAATTGGTCACAAATCTTCAGAGTGTAGAAAATCGAAGAAGAAGCAAAAGGCCAACCTAAACAAGAGACTAGAAATAGACAACACATGTGCCATGGTCTCTGAACTAAACTTAGTAGATTCAAACCTGTGGTAATGGTGGATTGATACTGGCGCCACTAGACATATCTACTGTAACAAAGAGCTGCTCCATAACTTTAAAGAAATTAAAGATGGAGAGAATTATTCATGGAGAACTCAGCGACCTCGGACATCATGGACCAAGGAAAAGTGTTGCTAAAGCTGACCTCGAGTAGGTAGTTGACTCTCAATAATGTATTATATGTTCTAGAGATTCGTAAGAATCTAGTGTCTGGATCACTATTAAGTAAGCATGACTTATGCATTGTGTTTAAGCTGGATATATATTTATTTTATCTAAAAATGGAGTATTTTTACAAAAGAGTTATGTAATTGATGGGTTATTCTGTTAGAATTTGAGGGTTGTCCTAAGGCAATCGCCTTACGATTTTTCTATTTATTTGATAAGTATAGATTCATTATTTGAGTGCATATTATATATTTGATTGTCTTAAACTTATTTACTGAATGTTTGTAATATAATTCATAGCATGAGAGAATTTGTGATTGGATCTCAACTAGTGATTATTTTTACATGTGTAATTATGAATATATTAAAATTTCCCTAGTCGTCTAATTGATGTATTCGAACACCATCAATTTTGTAAGACTAGCACGGGTTATACTCCTTGGTTCGGCTAAGCAGCTGTTTTCTCACTGACTGGAGGCATTGGAATGTCGATAGTTAAACGTGGATGCTAGTTATGGTAACTAGTTCATTGGAGTGACTCGCTGTAAGACTTCATATAGTTCTCTACACATATATAGATATGTCTGTGAAGTTCTTACTGTAGCACGAGTGTAAGTTTCCTTCTACTTGAGGTATACAAGTCATCTTGGTCATGAAGACTTATACTTTGACATCTTAAGCAAGCATCTTATTAAGTTGTGGACCCGGGATAATTGGGTATAAGTTGAAGTACCTGAAGGTGCTTAGATAGCTCAAAGAGGATTCACCGCTCCTTGTGAGAAGATGTATATCCTATGGTCACTCGTTAGAATTATTACTCAAAGTCTTTGGCCAAAACATCACATGTTAAGAGTACGAGACTCTTGTATACATGTACGAGTAATTTGAATCTGTAGAATGAGGAAATATTACTTTGGCTAGGTGTGACGTAGTCAGCCTTGGGGACAAGACACATAGACCATTTCCTGAACCAAGTGGGTATAAAAAGAGTGAAAGGAACGAGGCATGACTCATTGTAGCTGCTGAAGAGTTTAGAATTAATTATAAGATCAACTATGATTTTTTGGCTAATTGGGGATCATGATGTACTACTAGATGTCACTCATGATCATTCTATAATTAAGTAGTTAATTATGAACGATCAAGATAAACCAAGAATCTATTGGGTCACACGTACTAACGAGTCTTTAAAAAGACGTAAAACAAGTTAATTAAAGAATATAATTCTTAGATCAAGAGATAAATGTTTGGTTGGACCATACATAAGATAAATATAAAAATATTTGTCGCAATGGAAGCGTGGATTGACGACATCTCTTATGAAAGAGTTGGATCATATTTGGTTTAATCATGAATTAGTCATGAACCAACTTGGTTTAGTTGTGAATCAAATCAAGGGGTTAATTGGCTAATTTTTAGTTAAGGGATAATGGGTTGGATTTGAATTTTCTAATCCAACTCATTAATGAGAGCTATATATTAATATGGTTAAGAGAAGATTATACACATGAGATCATTAATTGTGTTGTAAGATTTTTGGAAAACTTTAACTTAATTTCTCTTTTCCTCTCCCTCTCCCATTTCTCTTTGTCGCCGCCAACAAGGGGAAGCCCTTCACCTTGTTTCCACGACCACCACAAGGAAGAAATCTCTTCCTTGTGTGCTTCTCTTTCTCTTCCTCTTGATTCCTCTTCTTCGCTCGTGGCTAGTAACTTCCGAAGGAGAGACTTGTACTCAAGGAGTTATCTTGAGGAGCTCGGCGTGGATACGAATAGATGTGAGGTTTGACAACATCATTACGGTTGATGCCCTTCTCATTACAGGTCATCCGTAAGGTATACATAGCGTAAATTTACTTTATGTAAAAATTTAATTATGTGATCATGTTTGACATGTTGCATCCTTGTATGTGTGTGATGCGTGTGATGTAATAATTTAGGAATTATTATTATTTTATTTTCCGCTGCACATGTTTACAAAATGTATTTTAGCATACGCCGCATTGGGCATATCCCAATAGTGGTATCAGAGTTTGATCGTGCTTTGACATGATCGTAAAATTATTTTACCGTTCATAATTTGTGTTGTAATTAATTTTAGAATTTTTTTAGAATTATTAAGATTTTTCTATTTTTGGGAAGTTTCCTGAATTGTTAGGAAATTCTATTTTTGGAAATGTTCTGATATAATTTCAGAAAATTAAATTTAGAAATATTCTATTAATTTAGAAATTATCATTTTATGGAATTTTCTGAAATTCTAAGAAATATTCTATTTTTTAAAAAAAATTCTAATTTGTTAGGTAATATCAAATATGGAAAGATTTTGATTTTTTTTTTAAAAAAAATATAGATAGTCTGGTGACTGCCAAACATATCTTTTATATACTATTTGCCTATTATTCTAACTCTATTTTGCAGGAAACTAATATTTTTAAAAGTAAAGATTTTTGCCTTGTTTGGTAGACCGAACGTTAGGATCAGTCGACCGAAATCCAGTGATCAGATTAGCTCACGGCCAGCCTCGACCAAGGGATCAGTCGACCAAACATTAGGTTCATTCGACCGAACGGTAGATAAGCAGCGACTTGATCGGGCCGGGTTGATCGGATAAGATAAGCCAGGGATCATAGATGGATTGATCCACTGAACGTCGGAATCGGTCAACCGAATGAAGCCTCTTATCCGAAGAGGCAACATCTGGATGGGAAGCTAGGCAGATTCAGAAGGTTCGGTCGACCGAACGGCTGGATCGGTCAACTGATCAACGTCGAGTCAAATAGTGATTCTGAGATCAGTGGATCTGGATCAGGTTCAACTAAGCTATAAAAGGGGTTCAACTAGTAGATTTGAGTATCATCAATTCAAAACAACTTCAGCTCTTGTGCGCGCTCCGGAAACAATTCGACAACTCCCAAACGATGTTTCGACGACGATCACGCTAGAAGATCAAATTCTCCAAGTTGTCGGTAACAAGTTTATTTTTATGCAATACTTGTATGCTTCAACTTTGTAATCTAAACTTGAAAAGATTTTCTGATACTATAGTGGTTGCCCAACGAAAACGATCAACAATTTTGGCCCTTGAAGTAGAAGTCATCAAAGGTTTCCAACCAAGTAAATCCTTGGTGTCCTTGTTCTTTGTTTCTTACATTTCGCTGCCTATTCTGTGTGTTTGCAAAAAATGAGCGCGAAAGCCATGAGTGTTGTTCACCCCCTCCTCTAGTGCAACGATCCTACAATAGGCTTTATACCAAGTAACCAATGATGATCTTGTGCATTGCTTTTGCTATCTTATTTCGCTGCTTACTTTGACTCAATTTTATCATAAAGAAAAGATTTTTAATGAACGAAATCCCCCCCTTCATCTTTTACCATCCAACAGAGTCAAACAACATAATTGGAACCAATCGATCCTCCCATATGTAACTTGGGGAAATGGGGACTTCAATAGATGTGTTCTCCATCAAGTGGAAAGCATTAGAGATAAGGGAAAATTCTTCTTCTTCCTCCAAAATAGTAGTAGTGTGTCCTTCATTCTCATCCTCTTCATTAGGGTCTTCCTCCTCTTCGTCATCATAAATTGTATCACTAAATATTTTGATTTTGTTGTTGTCTCCGCTACCTATTGTGATTGGATGATCAGAAGAGTAAAATTAGTCGTACTCGATGTTGTTGAAATCCGCATCCTCATGGTTCTCTCCACCGCCGCGAAAGGAAGGGGGGACGCAGAGGTGTTGTAGAGTCAACGTTCTCTCAAAGTAATAGGTGGTGGGATAGTTGATTATGTATTTCTCGAAACTAAACTTGTGCTTGGACATCTCTTCTTGATTGGAAATTAGGGATTTTTTTTTTAAAAGGGGAATAAAGGAACTTACGATCTTTATGATCTTATTTCGCTAGACATCAAGATAACTTTGTGACATGTCTATGTAGATATTGAATCTCGTCTTGGATGCTTCGACTACTGTGGCGCTTCCTCATCCAAAATCTGCCTTTCATGACCATGACCATGTCCACGATGACCCTCCATTGGATCTTAATGAACTCTGATATCAACTGACGCCGAGCAAAATATATATATATTATTCTAGGGCATGAAGTTACAGAGGATTAACAAGAAAACAAGAGAGAAGTAATAAAAAAAAAAGTAACCTAAATTAGGCTTAAACTTATTATGAAATCAAGAGCGCAAAGAAAAATAGATGTGGTTGTAACGTGACTTGAGTGAAACCAATTGATTCAATATCAAAATTACTATCCTAAACATCATCTAAGTATATATTTATATAACTCTCAAAACTCTAAAAAAAAATTAAATGGAAAAAATAACTAATTAACTAGATGTATTTCTTAAGATTTAGGATAAATTAATTAATAAGACTTAGTTCCTTAAGATAAAATTAAATATGATTAAGAATAAAATAAAATAAACTTAATTCATGCATAACTAATTTAATGATTAAGAATAAAATAAAATAAACTTAATTCATACATAACTAATTTTAAAAAAAATCTAAAATATATAAATCTGAATACTTTAAAGTCATAGTCTGTTCGGAGAATATAAATGGATGGTGGTGCTCCTACATCAGTAATTAGTACTGTACTAAGATGCATCGAACTTGCTTGAAGATCTTATAATTCATAGAGAGCCACAATAATATCACATAATTGAGCAGAGCATGTGCACAAAACACACCTTAATTACGTGCACATTAATTAACTAATAAGCTTATAATTATGTTTATGTTGATCTCGTTTAATAAACTAATAATCCTGATCAGGCCTGACAGGGAGATGGCCCTTCTCTTGCAGGCTCTTCGCAGTTTCATACAGGCTCTGGCTCACTGGTCTGAACTCCACTCCCAGCTGTTTCAGAGCTTGGTTTGAGAAATTATAAGGCTTTTTACGTGGATTAACCTCGTCAGAGCATCTGGAAGAACATATAAACAACAAATTTTAAGTCTCCAGTAGTTGAAATATATATACTCTGCATGTTGTTAAACAAACATAGACTTTAATGATCAGTAGAAACTTAGCATTCTTTTGTGATCATAACGCTGACGGACTGCATCATTTTCAAGACTGATCAAAGAAAAAGCATTCTTAGAGTTGAAACATAGGATCACAGGTAAAGATTACGTCCTGAGATTGAACTTTGTTAGATCATTGATTAGCTACTTACTGACAAAGTTAATTAAGCATGAAGATAGATGTGAAAAACCAACCGAAGATGAGTGAGTCGATCATTTTCTCGTTATTCTCTATTAATTATGAATCGGATTTTAAAAATAAGTTAATGTAGTTGGTATAGTTAATTACTTGTTGGGGACCGGGTACTCGGGGAAGAGTTTGGCGAGGGTCCGGACGACGTCTTCGCGGTGGAGGACGCGCTCGGCGCAGATGAAGCGCTTTCCGGCAGCGGCAGTGGCCTCGAAGACGCGGAGGTGCGCCGCCGCGACGTCCCGCACGTCCACGTACCCCTGCACCGCGTTGGCGAACCGCCTCGCCGACCCGTCGAGGTACTTGAGGATGTGTCCCGCGCTGGCGTTCACCTGCGGCTGCAGCAGTGGGCCCATCACCAGCACCGGATTCACCACCGCTAGCTCCACTCCCTTCTCCCGCGCCACCTCCCACGCCGACTGCTCCGCCACCGTCTTCCCGTAACAGTACCAATTCTGCTTATGCGAGATGTGTTTCTTTTATTATACATAATTCGCGCGAAAGTTTGATATTGACGTTTGATTAATGAATTAGTTCGTGAATTGCCTTGGTGTTCTTGCAGAACTCGAGGTCGCTCCAGCAACTCTCGTCGACGACCACCTCCGGGCCGCGGTTGGGATTCATGGTGACGGCGCCGATCGAGGAGGTGAACACCACGCGGCGGACGGTGCCGGCCTCCGCCGCCGCATTGATCACGTTCCTCGTGCCTCTCACCGCCGGCTCCAATACTCGCTCCTTACAAGTTCCATATCCAAAACAGAGCTCTTCATCAGTTTCCCTTTCCCCCCAAAAAAATTCTCGATAAAATCCAACTTCTACGATAAAATCACACAAAAATACTCGAGAATAATTGACACAAACGTGCAATCTTAGCTCACAGGGTCATTGGTGACCGGACAGGCGATGTGGAAGACGCCGTGACAGCCATGAATAGCTTCTAACAGAGCATCGTAGTCAAGCAGATCAGCCTTGCTGAGAGTTAACCGCTCCGCCGCGCCTTCCATTGCCTTCAAATGGTCATTCTTGGAATCATCTACAACATCCAGAAATAAAGATCTAAATTTTGAAGATCTCAATGCAGACGAATGATCAGCAATATAGATCACTGCCTGGATTTTTCACAGTGCCTCTCACAGTGTATCCCTTCTCCAGCAGAAGCTTCACCAGCCACGACGCGATGAAGCCGCCGGCCCCGGTAACGCACACCGTCTGCCCGTTGCTGGTCTCCGGCGCCACGACAACCATTCTTTAGTGGCTAGTTAAGAAAAAAACGTCGGATCAGAAAGGAGGAGGGCTTAGTGAGACGCAAAGCAAACAAGGGACGCGAGATTTATAGGACGAGAAAATTGGAATTGCGGCCATTGGCGGGGAGGAGAAGGTGGAAGAGGCTTACAATTAATAAACAAACTGTTTTTTTTTTTAAAATAAATAAATATGGGCAAGAATCAAAAGCGTTAGCCTTATTGTTTGTCTTAACATCTAAAGTTGTCCCATCGGGACGGTCTAGTAGCTAGCATCTGAAGTGTTGTCACTAGAGTTCAAATCTCGACAAAGTCGTGATAAAATGTCTCTTTTATGTGCTAAAATATCTCTCTTATGTGCTAATCATTATTCCAAAGACTAGTAGCAGCCCGTGATTTACCATCGCGTTACCATCCAACGTTAAATATATAACCGATAACGACCTAATCCTAATCTTAAGAAAAAAACTTATTGTTTAAAACTTTCTCATATACTTCAAAGAATTATAATCCTATTTATTAATGTTATATTTCATAATTTAATAGTTACGTAACAATAATTATTATAATTATAATTATTACAACTGCTTTGGTTGTTGTAACAGTTATGTAATTGTAATTGCTATCATTATAAACTAGTTGGAGCTATGTAATATTCTGCATTTATATATAAAAAAAAAAGAGAGATGTGATAATAATTGAAATCGTATTGAAGAATAGTTGGCATGAGAAACTATTTTAATAAAAAATCAAAATGAATCATCCCTTTAACTATTATTTTTTAAGGAAGAAAGTAAATTGCTTGTGTGAATTTCTTAACAAAAGTCAATTTTCATTTAATTTCATTAATTAATCGATGTCTTTGTCTTACTTTAAAAACATTAATGAGGACAGCGACTAAGCAATGCACTTGCTTTGAGTTGTCATTGTCTCCTAACACAATTAAATAAAACACTGATAAGAAGATTTAACCAGAGACATTCTCTTAGAATTTCTTTTATTTTTATAAAGCACAACACTTTTATTCCACGTTTCCAAACAAATTATCATTAAAAAAGTTGAAAAAAAAAATTATGTTTTAATTATTTTTCTGTAAAATAAATCAGTTGGATTTAAAAATAAAATAAAATAATATGTGATATGGCGCATAGTGGCGGGGCCCAAGAAGAACGGAGGAGAAGGGTCAAGACTATGTAGCGGTCAAGGGTCAAGGTGAGGTGGCAGTCAAGAGTCAAGATGATGTGACGGTCAACAGTCGAGGTGACTCGGCGGTCA
>JBBMJZ010408725.1:1588-12575 GCA_037833815.1 Zingiber zerumbet
AAGTGAGAGATCCAAAAAACCGAAGCTCTTTTCTCCTATCGTGGCATAAGATAAATATAGCATTAAATAAATTGATAGAAGTTCACAACAAACAAGCACAGTTAGTTTAATTTCTTTAGTACCAGACATATGTTTACCAGCTGGATTAAAGAGAACCGACAACAAATAACATAAATATAATGAGGGGCTGTAAGTGAAATGTAATCTTCACTAGAATACGAAAAGGCTGCATACAACTAACCAGCCGCCGTTTCACTCACAGCCAAAACCAATTGCATTAAAGTAACAATAGAGGTTTGGTGATTGGGGCTGAATCTAGAGTCTAGGTAGCACAATTACAAATTTATAGTACGGTAATTAAACGTGTTTATGAATAAGGTTGATATTCAATTTCATAAGAATTTATTTATAATCATTCAATACATATAAAATTAATTAAATGAATAAGTTTGAACAACTTGTTAATGTTCATGAATATATTCGTGAAGAATGCTCATCAATAAGGCTATGATCAACTTGTTAAATAAAATAAATAAATAAATTTATATTATCAAACTCAATAATCAAGTAAATTTAAAATATAAAAATTTCAAACAATCAAATAAGTTTAAATTGAGAATAAAGTTTAAATCAAGCTTAAACTAAACTCAAACTTGAATAATTATAATGGCTTAATTTATTTTTAGTTCCGCTTGATTCAATTACCTTCTTAAATAAATTTGAACACCATAAAATTTAACTTAGATGGTGGAAAAATAATAGATAATCACTGCCACATCAAAAGGATATGGAATTATTCGCTTTTGGCTCACACAATCAACTCCTTGGAACTTGGTTGAAGATAAAGATGTTTCCGTGAATCTGCAAGTATAAAAACAAAAATGAAAAGAAAGTTGCATATGCATCGATAGTGCTGCAGAATGAGAAGATGTGCAGAAGAAATTAAAAGAGCTCAAGGAATTGATAAAACAATTTATATCAGAAGCATCCATTTGCAGGAGAGTAAAACAAAGGAGTTAAATATATCATGACTATTTCTGGGGTTAGTATCAAAAGTATAATCCTTTGTTGAGTCTAATGAATGCCTTAACAAAATTATGCACCCTAGCAAAGTAGTTTCTGTACCCTATTGTGAGACCAAACATTAGGAGACCACTCAGCAAGCTTTATATGTAGATTAAAGTAGACATTCTGCCTTCGTTTCAAAAAAGGGATTAATCGGAGGGAGTAATGCAAAAATCCATAAGTGGGAATCCATGCAATTTAACAGTTTTGTATGTACTAAAAAATGTTCTCCATGCTCATGCTTTTGGGCACAATTTCCTTTCACTGACCAACTCAAGAAACCTACTTTGTTCACAGAGCAAAATAGTAGGGACAAGGACATTTATCCAATGATGCATTCCTCTGCAAACTGGATTGGGACGTAATTTACTAAAGCCTGTCAGTTAGAAATCCCCTAATTGATTTGATGAAGGGCTGAAGCCAAAACAGATGATTTGGAACATTGAACATTTAAGGCTCCAAATCTGTGGTAAGAGAAAATCAATTGAAAAGGAGTTCATACACTGGACAATATACTTAATGATAGTTAATGAAGAAAAGTTCATTTAAATAGTTCGAAACTTTACTACAAACTTGCTCAAACATCCATAGTCTTGAGGGAAGCAATTGGGCACTCAATCAACAAAATAAGAGACAAGATGTATTTTTGTTCAGAGCAAAAGGCCTAAAGCCAAATTCATCTCAATGATACGTACTAAAGGGAAGATGGCACAAAAAATTAAGGTTTATGTCCAGTTAAGAGAGAGGAATTTGCAGTCTGGAAGTGGAATGAAGTAATGATGAACAGACTAGTAGGTAATATTTTAGGGTGTCAAACAGGCTATTTACATGTTTATCACATATCGAGGACACTAAGCAACCTTGGCTTGAACATCTTCACTGGAATAAGATTTAGAGGTGAAGGACCAACACCCGAGTTCCATGCTTTCCTAGATATATAATTCAGACAAACTTAAATTCAACAAAAGTCGAAGACTTTTCCACAACTCTGATTCAGAGCATAAATGAAAACCAAACTTCATTGGTTTCTCAAGCTGATGGCTGTAAGTAATCAGTTGAGCAAAATGCCAAGATAGAAAAACACCGGCAAGTTTTGTTGATACCTACACTGCAAACAGCAGGAATTAGAAAGCAAAGAGCAATTCGAGAAACTAAGTTTTAAAAAAATATAATCATGTTATAAAATTGCTATTATGTCCTCATTAAGAAAGTTTTAAATGTGTCGATGGACCAAGAGACTTGAAACAAAATCACTAGAATAACAAAGCCACATTGAACACTTCTAGATATAAGGAAACACATTGAATTTGAGCTTGACATTTGGAAATCACTTTCTTTCTCCATGAACAGAGTATAATGATCCTCTGAGTGACTTCAAAAAAAAGGACTTGACTCTCATTTCTCCAACAAAAGAAAACATTTAACAAAGCTAGTAAATTTATGCCACCTAGCCACCATTCAGGTTCAGCAGAATTAATTTCACTGTTGGAAGCATCCTCTCCCTCGGTTGTCTACTAACAGCATTTTGAGCCCAGAGACAATAATTAACGTTGGTAATTCTTACAGAAAAAAGTTAATTAAACTTAACACATGAACTATATTTTTTAATACAATATGCAAAGTACCTGTTTCACATGCTTTTATTGTCGCCCCAGACAAGCTAACATAGTATACTCGTGCGGTCGTGCCCCATAGAGCATGGATGAGCTGAAATAGCCAGGCACGTCCAGAAAATTGCCCACGGCTATCTCACAACTCGTGACCTTAATAATTTGTATCCGGCTCTCAATCTCACAACCTTCAACCAGTTTAATGGAATATCAGAAAAGTTGTCAGAAAAGATTTGACACGGTTCATAGAAGTAGACACATAATTTATATTCTAATTACAAGATGGAAGAAATATGTAAAGAAACCTTCAGTATCAGTCCTCTGACTGCCCAGTCCACAGCCCAGGTCACTTCGCAACAATTCATGAACTGTCACCTACGCCATCATTTAAAATGTCTAGTAGGTTGCTTAGATTGTTAACAACCATCGGCAAAAAAATAATTGATCATACACACGAATCTATGATCAATATTGCATATCGCAAAAATCTATGCGTTCCAAATCTCTAGGGCTAGATTGTTTGAAAATGAACTCCCAAAAATGCATTAGCAAATAGGCTGGAGGATAGATCTATGTCCAAGTCTCCTGTAGCAGAATGAACTCTTTCCGAATCTGTAGATTTGCCAAGGTGCGGCATAATTGAACTCGAAAATAAACCCCAAAGACACACCAGAGATCTAGAGTCAAGCACGATGAGGGAGTGATCGATTCCGGAAACACCAGGAACCGGATAACCTAATCCGAAATAGAAAAGGGATCAAGGGAGCGGGAGCATCCCAATAGGCGAGAAGGATTCACAAACCAATCCAGCCGGCGGATCATGAGCATACCTTTGAAGGCAAGGGGGTAGGTGACTCGAATCGGCAGATAGCTGCCTGCCTACATCGAGATCATCGGAAGCGACCGAAGATGACGGTTGATTGCAGACTTGCTGCTGATCACAATACAGTGTTAACCACTTAAACTGCCTTTCTGCGGATTCTCTCTTGCACACTGCTTTTATTAAAATCGAACTGGAAATAGAAACTCGGATTGCTGTTTCACTAATTGACTCAATGGATCGATTCGTCGCATAGGATTTCAATATTTATGGTTCATTGACGGAAAAAAAAACATAAATACAAAATATTGAGCCCCAGGAGGTACCGTGCAACAGTGAGATACTTCCGCAGTTAATTAAGCATACATGAATTGATTTTTAGCTCCGACGCATTGTAAAATAAATTTTACTAATGGAAAGATAACTTTAAAATATTGACTGCAGAGCGACAAGACATTTATGTTTTTAAATTTATCTTAACAATCGGTAAAAAAATTCTTGTAGGATCAAACTTATCACTAGAGTTATAAATAAACAATACATTCGTGAATAAATTTTGATTTAAAGAATTAAATATCTGGATTCTAAAAAAATTTGATAAATTTTTAAGCCATATACTTAGTTTTTAAGTACCTTATAAAAGTGCAAGTAAAAAAAACAAAGATGAAACTCTTGTATTTACCAATTGTAGCGATAAAAGTTGATACCACGCACCCCTACTCCGTGAGGTTTTTAAAGTGACCCACAATGTATTCACCAAAGGTGGCAAGACCTCAATGTATTCACCAATCTATCATATTAAAGTGGATAAATGATACTTAAGAACATATTAAACAACTGATAGATTCGTTCCAATTTTTACAAAACTAGCTAATCTTCCTACTTTAGCACAAAATCACTTATTTCAACCGATTTGTACGTGGCCAACTGCACATCCAAACATCTTACATAACCAAATTAAATCAGAGTTTTTGACAATCAGACCGTTCAGTGCTATTTTCGAGAAATAAAACCGTGATTTCTAAGTCATAGTATTTATCGAATGTCCATGGGAAGGTAGTGACGGTCAAAAACCAAACCGAAATCATAACTCTAAAATTTAACTAGCCTAATAAATTTGATGAATAACAAAATAAAAATGATCCCACATATGAACCGACGATAAGCCAAAATAGATGGAATAAAAGCATTGAGTTGGAAGAGGCGAGTCCAAAACTACAAGCAACTCATCAAATTTAGCAATTTAGTTACAGATTTATGAAATGACGAAATTCCATTAGAACATAAAGAATAACCTTCGGAACGTTGGTATATAACCTTCCCCACGAATGCCTGATAGTTTAAGGTCTAACTTGCAAGCATTATCCTTGATCAATTGATAAACTAGTATTACCGTCTCTTCTTTGTAGCAAAACACAGGCAGCATGAATAAATTATATCTGATCGTTCCTTGGAGGATTGTCTCGGTAAGAAATCCAAAGTCGTGCTTTAAAATACGACAGTGTCCAACATGGTCCCTAGAGTCTGGATTATGTTGGACGACATCAAGTTTGACACATGCTCTTCCAGATGTTTCTTGGCGTCCTGCCTTCCAACGTTTGCGATGGCCAATTTTTCAGGTGGAAGCTCGTCCTCCTCCTGAACTGCTTTGTTGTATTTGATAGCCAGATCCAACATTTCCTGATGAGGCAGCAATGAGACTCATCATCAATGGCTATAAAGAGAGAAATATAGAAATTTGATATTCCAGCATGTTCTATGGAAGATATAATATAATTAATTAGATGAAGCATGAGAACATATTGCATACCTGGACTGTCTGCTCATTGGTTTTGGAATGAGTGTCAAATGGCCGAAGTATCAAACCATCAGTCCATTTCTTTTTATGCAGGTTGAGCAACATTTTCTCCTCAAGCTCATTCTTCCTATAATTTATTGCAATTGAATAATAATGCCGGTTTAATCCATGGATAAGTGCCTGATAAACAACACCTAGATGTAAATCAAGTGTAGAAAGATAACTCATTCAGACGACTGAAAACAATATTCAACATGCAGTTAACCTGAATGGATGGCTTATTGAGATGTCCAACATTGGACGTTGTTTGGCGAGGTTCCTGGCCAAGCATCATTGTCTGAGGATTGATCAAGCGAAAAGCATCAATAACCACCTTCCCCTTTACACTCTGGATTGGGTCTACTACAACAGCTATCGCCCTTGGATTGAGGGCTTCAAAACTCTGCAGGAAGCCCAAGGAAGGCATCAGATTGTCTTGCATCCATTTTAGTTACACCTCTAAAACTTAAAAAATTTTAGTTAAACGATAAGAGCAAAGACAAACTCACATGTATTCAGGCAGTTCAAGACCATAGACATCAACATTAGGATTTGTCAAACAAGGGATGTATGTTTACCAATGATCAACTTATATTGTTTGGATGGGAAAAGATATACTATGTCAAATCAAGAAATCAGCATTTCTTATTAATCTAACAGAGACATGAGAGATTAGGATGAATACATACCTGCTGTGTGTTTATGTCAACACCAGAAAGCCAGCAACCAAAGCCTGGGTGAGAATGGTACCATCCGACAACCATTTCAGGTCTGCAACATTAGAATCATAATGAAACAATTCCATATCAAGAATTTAGAAACCAAAATCTCAAAAAATTCAATAGCACTGAAATGATTGAATATCTAGAGCATAAGAAAAAGCACACATATAAGGTTATTTGGGAAAAACCAAGAAAGAAAAAACCCACTGTTGCTGGTACAAAGGGCACACATTTCACTCAAACCAAATGAGGGCATACAATGATACCTTTCTCAAACCCTGCTGCCTAGTGTTTGACTAAAAGAAGGAAACCAGTCAAGAAGTGGTGAAGGTTCAACCACTCCCTTTTCCACATTTGTATGCCCATAGGATTATGGAACCAAATATATGTTCCATTACAATTTTTGTAGCCATCCGCATAATCTCATCACATCTACTCTGAGTACAAGAAAAACTACTTTGTTGTGTCTGATCCAAATTTCTCCCTGGAACTCCCACAGATTTCACATTTGCTGTGGCACTCACTCCTATAAATCGAATGCTATCTCAATAAACAGCAACTTCTACCGCTTTTATTAGCCTATAAAGGCACAATCTTCCATATCTTCAACCTATGCTTGCTTTTCACAATGGATCATTGTTTAAATTATCTAGGATAGAGATGTACAACTGAAAAGTTACGTATCCTAAATGCTAGGAAACAAACTCTTGCCAGTCCTTAAGTAATCACAATCTAAAGCTCTGCAGATGGCAATAAAATAAAAGTAATGGAACAATAAACATTCAATAAACAAGTTCAATTTACCCAAGTTTATCCACACATTGATAGATGCAGTAGCCTTACTATTTAAGAAGAGGTCAAGAAAAAACAATACTATACGCTCAAAAAGGGGAGTGAAACAAATATGAGTATGAAAAGTATCATAGTGGAATCAACTGTCTATGCAACAACAGAAACCGTAACATTCAGAAACATTGATTTATGTAAGATCTCAAAAAACATGGGAACTGATGCTCCAAATTGACAATGAAGCCACTACTAGAAAACAGCGACATTATGTAATCATCATTGCTCTCTAGAGACGCTAGATAGGTAAAAATAGGAAGGACTATCATCAATCAATTGAAGCTTAAAACTCAAAATTCAAACATGAAAAAGAGCACAACTCCTTTATGTGAAATACAACATATCGTTTAAAAAAAATCTCTAGAAATTCTAAATCATGGAATGCTCAAGTAAAAATAATGTCCTTTGAACAAAATTGAACACATAATAGTTTCACAATATCAAACAAACCCAGTGGACAATGGCTGTAGACTATAAATAAGAGATATGTATCTAAGGTTCTATTAGGAAGATGCTTGTGAAAAGCAACTTTCCCAAAAAAGAGGTTAAGAAAGCAAACAAAGAAAGGACAGAAGTTGTCATCTTTATTTGCCCCAAATTGGTAAACTGAAATGGCAAGAAACAAAATAATGTAGAAATAATTACATGAAAGACATCTTGTCCCTTTTCATTTCCACCTAAAAGATGATCAAGGTATCAACACATGGAAAATGATCAAGGTATCAACATAGCAAAAATGTTGGATCAGCAAAAGAAAAAATATATTCATCAAACTAAGACAGATTACTCGTGATGCACATTCAGTAAAATATAAAAGCCTAAGTAATAAAAATGTATTTCCATTGGCCACCTGGAAAATAATTCTACCCACCTTGCCAAGTGTAATTGGATAAAAAGAGTAATCAACCAGAGTATATTTAGGTTAAGAAAGAGTGCAACGTTGCAAATCCCAAACAGAGATCAGTATCAACTCAAAATGCTGCTACCTAATTCCAAATATAGGCCTTATTGTCTTTTATCTTGGTGAGGTGCAAGCCCTTTCCAACATCTTACATTGATTTATATAAGCAGGAAATCCTAGATAAGAAAAATCAATGCATGATGTACTAGAAGTTAGCTTGGGACATCTGAAATCAAGATTGTTGATAGTGGCATCCAATATTTTAATAGAAACAAATTAATCATGGAAATCTGCTTTGGAAGCACATTTAGTTTCAAACAAAATTACTAGCCTCTTATTGTTTTTTCAAAAATGATATGCAAAAAAAAAAAAAGCAAGGCAAACTTTTACTTAGTTTGGAACAACACCCACCCAAACCTGATCAAATCCCAATCTCAACAAATTTTCAAAAAAATGAAAAGGATCTGTATCTCCCAGTAGATGAACATGCCTGCATAGCTGGTCCAACCTATGAATTGCAACCTACCTAGTAATTTTGCCTTCAAAGGTTCATTATGAGCACAGCGAATAGCTTGACTAATAGAGATTCATTATGACCATATAACTAAAAGAGATCAAAGTTATAAAGCCTACCGATTTGTCTTTATGAATACAAAATTGAAAAAATCCTAGAGTCGTAAGCATCAACTGCAGCTCGAATCACCAGTACTAACATCGGTAAAAGGTACAAGAATAGTACTGAAACAAATATGTATTGCGAAGTCAAAATAATAAAATAAAAGGTTGGGCTAAACGAAGTAGCAGATTGCTATCTAACCCTGAGCACGCAGATCTAGAACAGGTCAGCAGTTCTGGAAAAGAAATAACAGAAGAAGAACAAGAAGAAGAAGAAAAAAGAGAGACCTTCCCGTCTGCTTCAGCATGTCAAGCATGTTGGTTTGGAAGACGTGATCAACTGCCTCCACACTGACACCCGTCCCGCTCTGCGGCATTGCGAAGACGTCGACGACCCTAACGGTGTACTCGTCAACGAATTCACCCAGCATGAGCCCCATCACCTCCATGGGAACACCAGCTCTCCCTGTTTCCCAAACATTAACAAAAAAAACCCTAATCTTAGATCAAAGAAAAAAATCGCCATCGGGGTTATCAAACTAGCATAAAGGGTAGAGCCGGAAACGTAAGGTCGGCGATCGCAATTACCATGCTTGAGCATCTTGAGGAGAGCGAGAGAGGAGATGTAGACCTGCTCGGCGGAGTCGAGCTGAGGGGAATCGGTCGGCGGGTGGCCCATCCCGCCGGCGCCCGAGAAGATACGATGCAATCTTTCCATCCCTCGGATTTCTTCCCTTACGCCTCTCCTAATGCCCTAGCGATCGTTGCTGCCCAGTTCGGATGGAAGCTTTCGTTGCTCCGAGTCGGAAACCCTTGGCTCTGCGACAAGGGGAGAGCGAGAGGCTAAATCGATGCCTCCGTCCGTGTTCTTAGAATATGCTATCGACCGTAAGATTCTCATCAAACGGATAATAGCACTTCTAGACCTCGAGTTAACTTTCTATGTTAGCGTTGCTAAGCCGACGCGCCGAATCATATTTGCTTGAAATCCATGAAATCGAACCGATAAATATTTATATAAATATATTTTGGAGTTTAGTAGTAATTTTTATATGTCAATATTGTTGATATGTTTATTAATAGAAAACCCTAAACCCTATTAGTAGCAGGTTTAATAATAGAAAACTAAAAATAACTTTTGATACCGCAAGTAAGGAGGGTCCAGAGGTCAATGCATCGGTGTAAGTAACAATGAAAATCTAAGGTAGGTCGAAGTCCGATTAACTTATCAGGTGAAATTTCTCCGCATCGGTCAGCCAAGGTTGATCGGACATCTTATGAAAGATTAGACTCTCTATTCACGGCTCATCTCCTAACTAGTAGCCGAATAGATCTTCCAATCTATAAACTCATTTCGTCATTAATACAATGAGTTTGTTAGAGAATCAGATAATTGTATCTTTGTATAAATACATAATACTTCGCCCATATCGACGATGGGATCATTGGATATGCTAGAAGCATAGTAATTAGACAGATTGTCTAGTAGTGATGTGATGTCTCATTAAATGCGGAGATCATGGAGGTATTATAAAAAATATTTCTCTTTACTGGTGTAAGTACGCGAGTCTACTGTCCTTCTTCAATTACGCCATTGTTTTTATTCTGCTCATGATCTTGACTTGATTGTCAAAGTTGCTATGTCAAGACCCCTTGCTTGCTTATTGATGATTGTTCTCCTCATTCTACTTTTGCTCGTTGGCATTCCCAGTTCAAAATCTTCTTCTGATCAACTTCCAAACTAGCTCATCTATATTCTATTGCTCATCGCTTTCAGATGGGATCAAGAATATTCTTGATAATTTTTAGTGTGAAATAAAAAAATCATAAGTTTAAAAAAAATCTCTGCAACTTAAAAGACAGATTGTGTTGGTGCTGGAAGCATCCGACAATCGAACCGCTGTTTTGATAATGACAAAGGAATTCAGAGTTAAGCTTATTTGTGATCTAACAGCTTGATTGAGTGTTTCAGGATAGTCTTAGCTGCAGTTAGGCAGGTGAAAAACCCTAGGGGGTTATAACCCTAGGTCATAGGGGGTGGTAACTCTATGCGGAAAGTCTTGGCGGATCGAGTGCTTCAGGCAAAAGTCCTAGGGGTGGTAACCATAGGTGGAAAGTCCTGGTGTCGTGAACTAGGTGGAAGACTGGACGGGTCGGGAAGCGAGAGTCCAGCAGAAAGTCCGGAAGCTTCGAGCGCTGAGCAAAAGTCCAGTCGATCTGGAGGATCACACTGGCAACAGGTAAATCTCCTGAGTAGAGTAGGTGAGGACGCGTTCCCCATAAAGAGAACAGTAGGCGTCGGATCGACCTAAGGTTTCCAGTTGGAAATCCTAAGTCAGACCCAGACAGTCCAGAGACTATAAGATTTATTTCTATGTTATATTTTGTGTTCTAACTTTGTTTTACAGGAAACTAACAATTTTATGCAGGGTTAGAACTGACCGGGATCGGTCGACCAAACCTTGGGATCGGTCGACCGAAACCCCAAGCCAGCAGATCCGATTCTCAGAGGTTGGACCGAGCTCGAGCAGGGGATCGGTCGACCGACCCTTGGGATCGGTCGACAGAACC
>JBBMJZ010408740.1:1415-12573 GCA_037833815.1 Zingiber zerumbet
CCTACCGACGTCTACCAGTCGGCGAGGTCGATGGGTCCCGACCCGAAGGTCAACACGAACTACAATCTGACGTGGATTTTCCAAATCGACGCCAACTTCACCTACATCGTCCGCTTCCACTTTTGCGAGCTCCAGATGACCAAAGTCAACGAGAGAGTGTTCGACATCTTCATCAACAACCGAACCGCTCAAGAGCAAGCCGACGTCATCGGTTGGACCTCTGAGGCGGCCGTCCCCATGCACAAGGACTACGCGGTGTTCGTCGCCGATCAGCCCGGTGAAGACCAGATATGGGTGGCACTGCACCCCTCTGTCTCGGCCAAACCCGAGTACTACGACGCCATTCTCAACGGATTGGAGATCTTTAAGGTGAGCGACACTGCCGGAAACTTGGCAGGTCCCAATCCCGAGCCGTCTGCTCTCCTGGCGGAAGCGGAATTGGAGGACCAGCCAGGCTTCGAGTCTAAACCCAACGGCAAGCTGCACATAATCACCAGAGCCGCAGGTGGAGCTGCAGTTGCCAGCGTCGCCCTTGCCATTTTCCTCGTGGTCTACCAGCGCAAGAAGAGGACGGACGTTAATGACTCAGCCGGCGGCAACTGGCTTCCTCTCTACGGCGGCAACTCTTACACCGGAAACTCCACGGTATCCGGCAAGAGCACCGCGAGCAGCCATTTGTCGAACTTGGCCGCGAACTGCAGGTACTTCTCCTTCCCAGAGATCAAGAAGGCGACCAAGAGCTTCGACGAGTCACTCGTTATAGGAGTCGGAGGATTCGGGAAAGTCTACAAGGGAATCATCGACGAGGGAACTAAAGTGGCGATCAAGAGATCCAACCCTTCTTCGGAGCAAGGCGTGAATGAGTTCCAAACCGAGATCGAGATGCTCTCGAAGCTGAGGCACAAGCATTTGGTCTCCCTCATCGGCTTCTGCGAAGAGAACGGGGAGATGATCTTGGTTTACGACTACATGGGGCACGGCACTCTCAGGGAGCACATTTACAAGAGCAACAAGCCTCCCCTGTCATGGAAGCAGAGGTTAGAGATATGCATCGGAGCTGCCCGAGGGCTTCACTACCTGCACACCGGCGCGAGGTACCCGATCATCCACAGAGACGTCAAGACCACCAACATACTGGTGGACGAGAATTGGGTGGCCAAGGTTTCCGACTTCGGACTGTCGAAGACCGGCCCGACCATGAACCAGTCCCATGTCAGCACAGTGGTGAAGGGAAGCTTCGGCTACCTCGATCCAGAGTACTTCCGGCGGCAGCAGTTGACGGACAAATCCGATGTGTATTCATTCGGCGTGGTTCTGTTCGAGGTGCTCTGCGCGAGGGCAGCCTTAAACCCCAGCCTTCCCAGGGAGCAGGTCAGCCTCGCTGACTGGGCGTTGCACTGCCAGAAGAAAGGAGTCCTCGGCGACATCGTCGATCCCCTTCTCGAAGGGAAGATCAGCCCGGAGTGCCTGAAGAAGTTCGCAGAGACGGCGGAGATGTGTCTCTTGGAGCACGGAGTCGACAGGCCTTCCATGGGCAGCGTGCTGTGGAACCTTGAGTATGCACTGCAGCTGCAAGAGAGCTTCGAGAGCGGGAACCCCGTCGCAGATGACGGTGCCGTTAAGCCTGCGTCGGCGGCCGGCGACAGCGACGGCTTTGTCGCTGGAAGTGAGACCGGCGAGGAGGCCGATGCCCTGACCACCACCGCCGTGTTCTCTCAGCTCGTTCATCCGACGGGGAGATAATAACGTACCGATTATAAACCTCTGGCTTCATCGTGACAGTGATTAAAAAAATATTAATTTTTTCTCGGATTCACAATATATAAGTGTTTTTTTAAAATTATTATTCCTCTTTGAACTCGATCGAATTTTGATTCAAAGATCTCTGGTAACATCGTGATTATGATTAATTAATTGTGATTAAAGTGAGGATTAGCTAGCTCCTTGCGGAAAAATAATACGGTGTTGGGCTGTATGTTAGCGAGTACAGCTGGTGTCTCGTGGTAATTGAACAAAATCTAGAGACCGTGACACCAGACGCAAGATGACAAAAGCCAACCAAGCCTTGAACGTATATATGCTGGTTAGCTCATCTTATATTTCATTATTTTTTAATCTAAAATATATCTATATATTTTAAATTTGAAATTATTTTAATCAAAACGGTTTTATAGTTATTTTAATAATAAATTGTTTTAAAATTTCTAACCACCATTTAAACTTTATCATTAGATATCATGTAAAAAAAATATTTATTTAGCACAACTCTTTTTCTACCTGACTAGTCGATTGATATAGGCTGAATCAATTAGTCGTACTAAGTATGCTGGATTTAGAAAGAATTACACTTCCTTTTATAATATTTACCTATAAAAAAAGATAATTATATAAATGATATGTATTAGAAAATTAAAATAAATAAAAGTTTATATATAGAGAGTGGAAATAAACTTGGATGGAGGAAGAATAGTTTGTTATTAGGAAGGTTTTAACCATTTTTCCTTATTTTAACCTAATTTATAGTTGTTTTATTCAAATTATTTTGACCCTAAAGCTAGTTTAGTCGGTAAGTGTGAGATAATGATGGTAACGATCGGATCGAAATTTAATTTAGATAAAAAATTATAAGTAAAATAATATTTTAATATTTTTTAAAAAATATGACCCGATATTATAATTAAATGGATCAACCGGACTCGAATGGTATTTCACTCAGATGTAACCGGCTGATTGTATGTTACCCAAATATTGTTGCCCTTCTCCAGTTCTGACCGGCCTTGCCAAACTACGACCTGCGCGTAGCCGCAATTTCCCGAATTTAATTAATTAGCCTTCGAGTTGACTTATTAAACTAGATTCTGAGTGCATGTCCTACACAAGGTCATCTATAGTGGTATAATGGTAAAACGCTAAAATGAACAACTAATTTTTGTAGGGTATTTAATGCTTTATTAATGATAAAATCCTAATCTGTCTTTCATAATTCTTGATCATAATCTCTAATAAAAGTTTCTTATTTTGTGTTTACTGCAAAGGAACAAGATCTACAAAAGAGGGAAATAATTCAAGAATTAAGTTGTAGAATTTTATTTTTGTTTTATATAATACATCATGCCTATTTAAAAAAGGGAAAAATAATAATCACACGCGCTTATTAACATCTATTATTATTTGTGTTCGATTTAGATGGAAACAACAAATCGAGAGAAAAATAAAATAAAATTCTCACTTTCTTCATTCTAAATAAAATAAGATTTTTTTTTTAATTTTTTTTTTTTGTTTTTTACCTCCACTATCATTGGTTGAAGTAAACACGGCATATGTCTGGAATGGTGGAGTGGATCACCCGGTGCTTTGCAAGCGTCAACGTAACCGATACAATTTGCTTTATCTAACAATATGAAGTGGACCACCGTGTCGATTACCCTGTGAATTTGAATCACACACAACTGGAGGGGTATAAGTGGGGACCAGAGATCCTCAGTCACAGTCGGTAATGGGTGGAATCGGGTGTCCGCGTCTTTCTGTTCTTTGATTTCACATAGCTGTGGGTTTTAATTCCAAACTCTCTTTAGGCGCTCCCTCTATCTCTTCCTTCGCCTCTCGCTCTCTGGCCGTCTTCGTGGGCTGGAGTGGTTGCTTCTTCCCAATCTCGGCGATCTGCCGCTGCCCTCAGCCCTGCCTCCACTTCGGTTGCTTGCACCGGCCGGGTGTAGCGCGTGGATGAGATGTGCCAAGTTGGCAATTGATACGGAGGAGATCTGAAGAATGAGCCTCAAGGAAGGGTGCTGAAGCCGAGATCCGAACTGTGGTAACCTAAAGATCTGATCTTACCCCGTTTCAACTTGGTAACTTTTTTCCTCCGAGTGTTCGGAGATTGGAAGTGGCTGAGATGGGGAGCGGTCGGCCTCTGGGGTTGCTTGTGGCGCTGCTGCTGGCACCACTGATGGCGTTCGTGGCTGCCCAGGAGGTCGCGACGACCGCGCCGAGTCGGAGGAACGCGTACGCTGCGATGATGTACATGGGGACGCCGAGGGATTACGAGTTCTATGTGGCGACGAGGGTAATGATGAGGTCTCTTGCGCGACTTGGCGTCGACGCCGATCTCGTCGTCATCGCTTCCGTGGACGTGCCCAAACGATGGGTCCAAACATTGTGAGATCTCTATTTCTCTCCCACCCCCTCTCAAATCTCCCCCTTTTGGCGAGCTTTCTCTTTTGGCGTGGTACCTTTTGATCTAATTGATGGCTTTGCTTCTGAAACGAGCTTCAGAGGAAAGTTTAGTTTACTCAAACTTTACTCTTTGGTTCTTTTTCCCTTCAAAACAGAAAGGTTTCTCTTCTTTTAAAAAAAAGAAGAATTTGTGGTTTAATTGCTACAAATTTAATTGTCTTTGGTTTGTCGATCTTACACGAGTTTTGGACACTGGTTTTTTGTTAAATCATGTTATTTATTTCTGGAAAGTGTAGAATAAAGTGATCCGAGGAAGAAGAAAGGAGCATTAGATGTCATGGATTTATGTTTCCTACCGAAATTGTCCTTGCACGGTGTGCCTTCTTAGTCTGTAGCGTGAACGAATGGGGTGGTTTTCTAGGTTTTTTTGCTAATGTTTTCTGTTCTTCTCACTTTGTGGTGGCATGTTTTTCGTGGTATCCATTTTCATTTTTTTTTTTTTTAACTTTTAGGTGCTTTGAAAGCAAAACGACGACTTTTTTGGGCCATAGATTTTTATCGGCGTTGACCAGTTATTTGAGAACTGCTGGATTCAAGATAGGTTGAACCGAAAGAAGAAGAAGTCCAAGTTTATTTATTGCAAATTGGCACTATATTTCTTGACGTACATATTTCTAATTCAGTTTGAACTTCCGTGATTAATGATTATTAATTCCATGATTCCTTTGATGGCCAACATAAGTTTCTGAACTTTTCACCTGATTTAATTGCAAATTAAAGAGTGAGAAAAACAACCATGATAATTCAAAATTCATTCAGCACAAATTTCAGTTATTGTTGAACTGAATCTAAATTTGATATGATATATATGGAGTTTACCAACTTAAAACTTTCAACTTTTTTTGTTTAACCTGATTTTCTTTTTGGCAAATTTATCACATAAGTTTGTTTTGTCATCAGAAACATTTAAGAATAAATTGTGCCAAACTGCAGCGCAGTTGGTAGTGTGCTCGGAGCATTAAGTACTAATACTTGATTAATTGGCATGATCAGACAAGAGGAAGATGGCGTGAAGGTGGTTTCTGTTGAGAATTTGAAGAATCCGTATGAGAACCAAGGCAATTTCAACACCAGATTCAAGTTGACATTGAACAAGCTTTATGCATGGAGCTTAGTTTCATATGACCGAGTTGTTATGCTAGATTCTGATAATATTTTCCTCCAGCGTACTGATGAACTTTTCCAGTGTGGGCAGTTCTGTGCTGTGTTTATCAATCCCTGCATCTTTCATACTGGACTTTTTGTTCTTCAGGTACCCCTCTCAAACTCCTAGTTTTGCAAGGATTTACTTCTTTTCCTGCAACCCATCCCAAATTAGTAGAATAAACATAATCATTCATCGATGTGAAACAATTTAAAGAGTGCTGAAACCATTATCAGCAATGTACTCCACACATGAGATCTTAATGTTTACAACGGAACTGCTTAAACTATAGCTGACATGTAAGATGCTACCAAAAAGTTATTTACTTCATAACATGTTTATGCAAACAGCACATTGAAGTGATGCCATTTAGCAGTTGTCAGTCGAGAAACCTTGGAATAGCCAACTTGTTAAAACATTGGCTTCTAGTTTATTATGCCCTGTCACATCCAATTGAAAAATTCAATGGTGCAAGCCTGCTATTGAGCTGTACCATTGACTTTAATAGAAGCCACTAGTGTATTGAAATACTTCAGTCCAATTTGTACCACAACTAGATTTAAAGCCTGCATTGATGGTACCTCCAATCTTAGATCTATATGGTCCTAACACGGACTTTCACTAATATGCAGGTATCAAGAAATGTAACACGGACTTTCATTTTTTGTTATTTTTTTTCCTAGCGGGTGCCTCCATGAATTACAGTTTTGTGAAGTTTCTTCTACAATCATGCTAATAGCAGATGTGGAATGAATTCAGGAAATTTTGCTTGGTGTTCAACAAATTTCATCTTCAGTCATGAAGAAAATGTTATTTAAGTTGGATATCAATCTATCGGAAACTTAGTGTCTTCAACTGCAATTTATGAATAATTTTTCTAATCATTTCTTAACCTTCTAGCACAGAAGCCTGGAAGTAATATAATCAACACTACTAGGCAAAGAACTTACAGCTTCACAAAAGTTCTACATTACTCCTGGATATCTGCTTTTGTCTACTAAAAACATTAAGATTGTTGCATGGGATATATAGGATATCACAAAAAAAAAATAATTAGTTGAAGAATAGAAGAATGCTGTATTTAATAAATTATGATGATTTGAGATGATTTCAATATTCAAGCAGCACTGCCGGTTATGCATAAATTCCCATGATTTCGACAGCATGCTTTAAAGTCGTCTGTAGCAAAAAGGGAACTGTGATTTTCTCTTCAACAGTCAGATCACTCTCTTTTGTTTGACTTGCAGCCATCGATGAAGGTATTCAAAGACATGCTTCACGAGTTAGAAATTGTTCGTGATAACCCAGATGGTGCAGATCAGGGTTTTCTTGCAAGCTATTTTTCTGACTTGCTTGATCAGCCAATGTTTCATCCACCTTCCAATGGCACCAAGCTCATTGGTTCCTACCGACTTCCTTTGGGATACCAGATGGATGCTTCATATTACTGTAAATGCCTGAATTACAATTTTTGCCCTCCCTTATAATATGATACTTCCATTTAGAAATAAGCTGTAATTCTTGTTTGATTACATTGCAGATCTGAAACTCCGATGGAGCATACCATGCGGACCAAATAGTGTGATCACATTTCCTAGCGCCCCATGGCTAAAACCTTGGTATTGGTGGTCTTGGCCTGTCTTACCATTGGGTCTTGCTTGGCACGAGCAGCGTCGAGAAAACCTTGGGTACGTGAACAAACACTCAAAAACCAGTAAACCACAAACAGTTCCATGATAAAGACACTTTTTTTATTGTACATTTGAGATCTAATTTATGGATTTTGCGGACAGGTATGGTTCAGAATTACCTGTCTTGTTGATCCAAGCAGTCATGTATATCGGAATCATGGCAATCACTCGGTTGGCTCGACCAGGCCTGTCCAAGCTGTGTTATAACCGTCGACCGGAGAAAAGCATCACAATATTACATACGACACTGAAGATAGCAGCATTTTGGTCCATACTCGCTGCCTACGCGGTGCCCTTTTTCCTTATTCCACGAACTGTGCACCCACTTTTCGGTTGGTCGCTTTACATGCTCGGAGTTGCATCACTTCTATCAATCGTAATCAATGTCTTCCTGCTGCCACCCCTGCCAGTCCTTACGGTACTGCTGGGAATGCTGGGCTCACTGTTTGTGATGGCGTTTCCTTGGTATTCTGACGGTGTTGTCAGGGCGTTGGTGGTCTTTGCTTACGCCTTCTGTTGCTCGCCAATTGTATGGTCGTCTCTGATGAAAGTTATAGTCTCCTTGCAGAACTTAGTCGAAAGGGATGCCTTCTTTCCTAGATTGGGGGAGTCCACAGAGATGTCGGAGTTCAACAAACTGTATTGAGCTGCACAGGAAACTGGCCTGCTTCCAAGCAGATGATCAGAATAGACTAATCGTATTAATTTTGAGAAATTTCCATTCACACGCGTTGGAATGCTTGGATTTTGATACCATGTAGGGAGAATCAAGGGAATGGCTAGCGAAAATGGGGAATGCGGATTTGTATTAGCGAGCGAACTCAGGTCACCAGATGGTTAGGAGTTGAGAATTCATGTACCAATTCGTTGCCCAGATTTGATGTGAACCCTTTTAATTTACAGAATGTTTTATTTATTTTCTTGAGATCGAAGAGTTTGGCTTCAAACTTGACGAATGTGTTTCGAAATCATAGTAATGTGTTCATTGTTTTACAGAAGTTTTCTTCAGTGTGATGAAGAAATAGAAGGCGGAAACTACAAGGAACGGATAAAAAAGCCATTTATTTTATTACATCTGACTTGGGCCGTGGAAAGTAAAATTAAGTAAAAATTTTCATGGTGGAAAAGTTTTCGTCTTTAATTTTATTAAAATTTTTAGAGGAAAAAGTAATGTAATTCATCAGCGGATAATTTTAGAGCTAAAATTGATCACCTCAAAATCGAGCGGAGAGCAGCAGATGAGAAAAAAATGACGTATGTACCCTTTTTACATTCACAAAATTACACCATATTCTAAAAATATGACGCATGTAACATTTTTAACTCACAAAATTACACTATATACTAAAAAAACGACGCATGCACCTTTTTTATTTACAAAATTAAGTCCTAGGGGTTAAGTCCTGGAAAATTCTAAGGGAGGCAACCCTAGGTCCTAGGGGTGGTAACCCTAGGTTATGGAAAGTCCTAGCTGCGGTTAAGAAATGAAGTCCAGGCCCAGAGGATTGGGCGGACGAAATCTTGGCAATTCGAGGAGTTTGGGCAAAATTCTAGAGTCAAGGACTATAGATGAAAATCCTAGGGTCGCGGACCAGGTGAAAGTCTGGACAGGTCGTGGAGTGGACGTTCAGCATAAAGTCCTGAAATCTCGGACGCTAAGCAAAAGTCCAAATGATCTGGAGGACTGGTCTAGCAAAAGGTAATTTCTCCTAAAATGAGTAGGTAAGGACGCTTTTCCCGAAGAGGGAACAGTAGGCGTCGGTTCGACCTAGGGTTTCCAAAAAATCTGAAAGTCAAAACCAGACAGTCCAAAGACTGTCAAAGTTACATTTTATACTATTTACTTATTTCTCTAACTCTGTTTTATAGGAACCTAACATTTTACAGGTTGAAGTTTGCGGCCTTGATTGGTCAACCGAACCCCGAAGATCATATCAACTTGTAGCTAAGATTCGACCAAGGGATCAGTCGACCGAACCTCAGGTTCAGTCCACCGAACCCTAGAGATTAGATCAGCTTGCAACTAAGGTTCAACTAAGGGATCGGTTGACCAAACCTCGGGTTCAATCGACCGAACAGTGGATAGGCGCTGACTCAATTAGACTAGGTTGATCGGACTAGATAAGCCAGCGAGGAAAGCGGCATCGATTGATCGAACGGTGGGATCAATCGATCGAACGAAGGCTCTATCCGAAGCGACAGAATCTGGATGGGAAGTTGGGCAGGTTCAGAAGGTTCGATCGACCAAACACCCGGATCAGTCGAGCGATCATCGTCGAGCCAAACAATGATTCCGAGATCAATGGATATGGATCAAGTTTGACTCGGCTATAAAAGAGGGCCTCGACCATCACTTTGGATATGAATTCAAAACAATCTTTTGCTCTTACACGTTGCTCCAAAGACAAGTCTACAAAGCCGTAATACTGTTCTGATGACCAAAAGCTCGCATCCCCATCCTTCTAAGTCGTCAGTATATATTTCATTTTTTGCACTTAATCTTCTCAATTGTAATTGTTCTTGTCCTTGTAATTTATCGAATTGATAGTGAATTGCTCAAAGTAAACACTCAACAAGTGTGGGCCTTAGAGTAGGAGTCGTCACAAGCTTCAAACCAAGTAAATTCTACTTGTATTTGCCATTGTATTTTTATCTTCCACTACGTTTCATTCTGTGATTTGCGAAAAACAAACGAAGTAACCACGAGTGATATTCACCCTCACCCCCCCTTCCCTCCTAGCGTGCATTGATTCTATAATTGGTATAAGAGCGGGGTCGCTCTGAATGAGTGAAACCACCGTTTGAGCATTTTTCATCACTTTTTCGTCCATTTTTTTAAAAATAAGTTCTTACGCATTTTTTCCATTTTCAAATCTTTACATAAGTCAGGATTGGTCTAATAACCTCTCTTAACAAATTTATCGATTCGTCGAATTTTTTCTTGAAATTTGTGCAACACCATTCGAGCCGTTTTTTCACTTTATTCTCTTTTATACAACACTACTAATCCAAGACTAAGTCTTGGAATAAGTTTTCTCATTTTTGTTGTCCTAGATTCTTTAATGGACCATCAAGAAGGTTACAAAATTACACGCCCGTTCCACTTCTTCGGCAAGGATTTCTAGTACTGGAAAGATCAGATGGAGTGTCAACTGAAGACCCAAATGGAGACATGGATCATAATCCAGACCAAATTTGTACTCTCCACCGAAGACGGTGTGTCCATCGCTTACGACAAGTGGAATGCACAAACAAGGAGAAATATCGAAGTTGATGCAAAAGCAACATGTTCTCTGCTATGTGGATTAACAAATAAAGAGCTTGATCGAGTTGGAAAGTTCAACAACGCTAAGGAGGTTTGTGAAAAATTGATTGAGCTTCATGAGATTTTGTCAAAACTAGAAGACCAAGTCGAACCTGAGTTCGAATCTGAGTATGAATCCCTAGAGTCAACCTCTAAACCAGACTCAGAAGAATCAAATCAGATTGATTTCATAGCACTGATGGCCAAGGAAAAGATAGCTGAATTTGAGTCCGAATTCGAGATAGCAACAGTCAAGGGGGAGAATCCTATCATGAATCTAAAAGGTAAAATTATAAATTCAAATTTTAAATTTCATATAGCTTGTTTTAAGTGTAGGGAGAGAGGGCATCATAGAAACCAGTGCCCTACTCGTAAGATTTGAACGACACAACTAGAGGAGAAGGAGAAATCAATGTTAGGAGTCCAGAAAGGGAAGGAGCACATTGAATGCTTCAAGTATAAATAGATGGGTCACTATAAAAGTCAATGCCCAGAAAAAAGACTCAAGAATCCAGGGGAGAAACCAAGGTTAGTAATTTATATGAAAATCTAATTTTTATAATACATGTCGGTACCCTAACTAATCATGGTTTCTCTAGTTTAGATTTCTATCAAAAATTAGATATGCATGCTAATAATACAATGAATAAAGTTGATTCAAATTTAAATAAGCATAACTCAAAATTATTTAATAAAAATAAGAAATTAACTTTTAGAAAATTAGTAAAACAAAATAATATTTTAAAAGATAAAATTGATAAATTAGAAAAGATTATTAATAACTTA
>JBBMJZ010408757.1:0-12572 GCA_037833815.1 Zingiber zerumbet
AGATTCCATAGGAAAGGGTACTTCAAGAATTCAGTTTTCCTTGCCATTCTTATCTGATCTCACATATTCTCTCTTATTCCAAGACATACTTTAACCTTAGATTTTTAGCTTTGTTTACTCTGTTCTGAAGAATAATTCTTGATCCAAACTAAACTTCTTTGTACACTCCAATTAGTTTCAGTACCAATGTCCATAGTAGCATTATTCACTGATATTCTTGTTCAAGCTTTCAAAGAGTTTCAACAAATTGTTATGCAATAGACAGAATGGCTAGTTGTCTTTGTCTTTTCAGCTTCTTTAAAGTATAAGCTGCAAGGTTTTTTCCTTTTGGTGCTCCATTATGGATAATATACCAAAAGTTTATAAGTAAATATAACAATTCAATCTAGCAAACAATGAACTATATTTTTTCCCCACTGGTATAATTGTTTCATTCAGTAGTCATTTAAGTAGATTTTATGATGAGCTTTTATTATTATTCTATGAATGCGAAGACAAGTTGTCATTTGATAACAAAATTTTGCAGATCAAGAACTGCTGTTGCTCCACTGGAACGGCTGAAAATCTTACTTCAGGTATGTAACTTGAGATAAAAAGAATACATAAACTTTATTACAGAGTGAGACATATTTATATACAAACTAGAGATCTATTTTAGGAAATTACAATTAGGCTAATTGACCCATATATATTAACTAATTTGTACTACTAATATGGTAATTAATACATATAGACATGATAACTAATTTATACAAATATGGTAACTAATATATATGATAATACTCCCACTCAACTTAGAGCATAGATATTAATCATACCCAACTTGTTACAAAGATAATCGACCCGAACTCCATTTAATGTTTTGGTGAAGATGTCTCCTAGTTGTTATCCAGTCTTCATATATCCGGTAGAAATCAAGCTTTGTTGAATTTTCTCACGAACAAAATGATAATAAATTTCAACGAGCTTAGTTCGCTCATGAAATACAAGATTCGATGAAATAAGAAGAGCAAGTTGGTTATCACACCACAATTTAGTTGGTACTGAAATTTTAAATCCTACTTCAGTCAAGAGTTGATATATCCATATTACCTTGCACACAAATTGTGTTATAGCCCTATATTCTGACTATTGTGATAAAACATTTTGCTTCTTACTCTTCCATGAGACTAAATTTCCTTCAACAAAGATACAATAACCTGAAGTAGATCTTCTATCCATTTTAGAACCTATCCAATCCGCATCTGAAAAACATTCAATATGAGTGTGCCCATGATTTTTATGTACGATACCCCTTTCGGGTGCTCCATTCAAGTAACACAAAATTTACTCTAATGCTGCCTGATGGTGAATGGTTGGAGATGACATAAACTGAGTGACAACACTGACCGAATATGTAATATGTGGACGAGTTAAGGTGATTCAACTTCCTAACCAACCTATATCGATGTTTAAATAGTTCTCCATCTACTGTGAGATGCATGTTCTGAGTTATTGGAGCATTACAAGGCCTTATCCCCAATTTTTCTATCTTAGTTAATAAGTCGACATATTTTCTCTGAGATAAAAATATACCTTTTTTACTCCTCATAACTTCAACACCCAAGAAATATTTTAGCATCCCCAAGTCTTTCATGAAATTGAGTATGAATGAACGATTTAAGAGATGAGATTCCTATCACTTCCAGTGATAACAATATCATCTACATATACAACTAATAGAATGATACGAGCTCCTGATTGCTTGTAGAATACAGAATGATTAAACTTGCTTTTCGTCATACCATAAAATAACTAAGGCTGATCTTGTTTTTCCTCGGTAAAAGGCGTTGCAAACCTCATACATGCGGGTGAGATTTCTTTTTCCAGAATACAAAAATTTTAAATAATCAATTAGTTCTTTAACAAATTCAGAGTGATTGATCAAACCAATTATTTTACTATCAATACAATTCCAAATCCAAAGAAACAAACGTGCATCCTCTCTTAGCCATGTCTGTTTCAAATCATCTTTAGGAGGATCATCAGTCAAATGACTATATTTATCAATACTTCGTAGATAAAGATGAAGAATCTTACTCCAATTCAAATAGTTTGAACCATTTAGCTTATGGTCCGTGATCTTATACATCACGGGCACTACATTTGTCACAAGATAAGGCTTAATCTCGGCCATAAGATTTTATCTCATGGGAACGCAACAATAGGAAGATGGAGTCTCGGTGCATAGATATGTAGCTTGCTCCGGAAAGACAAAACGCAACAATAGTAAGGAAGCACAACAACAAGACAAGTATAAACGCAGCAACAGGACAGAGCACAACTATAGTGCACGGATCTCTTGCTTGCGCTAGACACCAACAGAAGCTAAGGAAGACACAAGAAAATGCTGCAATAGGACAAGAATCAGGCTCAGGAGGAAGTCGTCCCGCGCTATTGCTGAAGAAGACGAGTCCGACAAATCCAAGCCTAAGGGCAGATGTCGATGGTGGCGAAACAGGACAAATTTACTGTCGACAAGAAGAAGAAGACTGCTTCAGCAAGAGGCAGCACAGGGTGATAGCGGAAGCGATCGTGGACTGTTGCAGTGACAAGAAACGAGTGCGATCACGAACTAGGAGGTTGCTGTCCCCATTGTTGGGGACAGGTTCTTGGAGCTCATCGGCGGCTAGGGCTCAGCCGCATAGGTATGTGGCGAAGACAGCGACGAGGAGGAAGGAAGCAAGGTACGGGACTTGTGCAGGCGTTGGTGACGGACACGGAGATGGAGACTTGAGGTGGAGGCAGCGTTGACTATTCAGCCATTGTGGTGAGAAGTGGCACTGCGAGCGCACGAACGTGAGGGAGAAACGGCGGAGATGAAACCTAATTTCGACGGAGAGGAGATGAAACCCTAATTTAATTTCAAATGCTTTGATACCATGTAACTTGAGATAAAAAGAATACATAAACTTTATTGAGGAGATGAATTTTGAAAATTTGATATGATTTAGATTGTTTCAGCCATTTTGGATTTGCTTCTGCTGTAGTAAGATAGCCATAAGTCCAGACCACAAGTGAAACATTGATATTTTTCATTACGTAATTACTTAGAAGCAAATATATCTGGGGCAGTAACAGCTTTTTCTTTTTATTAAATTCAATGTAGAGTGTATCTTGGCCTCCTCATTAGTCAATCCTACATAAGAACCAAATTAACTATTACACAAAGAATTATGCTTGTCCTGATTGGGTTGTGGGGTTTTATTTGTTTCAAATGTTTGTATTGAATTGTTTTTTTTTTTTGTTGATAGAGCACGTGGACCGTATTGTTGTTTATGAACAGTTGTTATCTAAATGGCAGAATAGACTTATCCAATGTTTAACTGAATAAAGCTGCTTGTGTACAGGTCCAAAGTTCTCACAATATTCAGTATAATGGAACAATTCAAGGCCTAAAGTATATATGGAAATCAGAAGGTTTCCGAGGGCTATTTAAGGGCAATGGAACCAACTGTGCACGTATTGTTCCAAATTCTGCTGTTAAATTCTTTAGCTATGAACAAGCTTCTAGGTATTTCTATATCTTTATCATTTCCATATAATTGATACTTCAATGAGAAAATGTATGATGTTGTGCCATATGAAGTTTCTAGGTAACAAGTTTTTGTCCCCTTTACCTTTTATTCGTGCTATTGTATATAGATAAGCGACACTTATTATTATTGATGTTTTTGTTGTGTCTTAGAAGCTAGGTTTGTATTGGTGTTGATTTTTTGTTGGTTTTTCTGGAGGAGCAGATCTAGCTGTTCTAATCTTGCACGTCTTCAATTTTTTTATTTTGTTACAGTGGAATTCTGTGGGCTTACAGGCGACACTCTGGCAATGGTAAGATTCTGTTTCCTGTTGTGCCATTCTTTTTTTTTTCCCCTCAATTTTCTTTCGTTGCCAGGGCTTCTAATATGAGAATACCACATTAACCACATTAAGAAACAAACTGCTTTTGTTTGGATTCTGCGAGTTCACGAATTTCATGCATTTTAAGTTGATCTCTTTGTTATATTTAATTGAGTTACCTGTCCTCCCAAATTCGAAAAGCTTAACCTTTGGGAAAGTACTGTGTTATTCCTATCATATGCATGCCAGATAGTACTTGCTTATGTTTGAAAATTATAATATGTAAAATCATTAAAGCGATTCCTGCAGAATGAAAAATAGGTATTTGGTTTGACCAGGACTTCTTGTTGAGTTGCTATACTGCAATTGGTAATAAAGGGAATGTCAATACAATTTTATAAAAGTGTTGCACCCCTACTCAGTCAATTATGTTTGTGAATTTCAAACATCAGTGGGCATGTCTAATAGGAGCTACCTCCTTCCTTCAGGTAGGATTGTACACGCCATAATCTAGATGACATTCTTTCTTTGGAATGAAATAATGCAACTGCTTAGCTTTTTAAGGGAATGTCACACACTAATACAGATTTAGACATCTATTTTTTAGGTCCTTTAGTTTTGGTAGTCTTTAACAGAAATTAGTGACAACATTCTATTTCACATTGTTATCCATGTTTTATCTCAGTTGTTTTTTCCCATTAAATAGATGTTCTTTTTTCTTGTTCTAATTTGATACATTAAATATGCTTTTCATTTCTGTGTGTATTAATATATATGATCTACCATTCAGAAGATTTCAACATTGTAAGATATGTGTATTTAAGGGTTCCTGTTCATCAATTTTCTTTTACGGCATGCCCATGTATCTTTGCAGTTGGATACTATTTTTGCTATTGCATGCAACATCATGCCATATTGGTTGTTTGCTGAAGCCAACCAAATCAAGGAGGGAACAATACGGACATCTATCCGTGCATCCTTGTATCTTTGCAGTTGGATAATATCATTGCTATTGCATGGCAGCGTCATGCCAAATTGTTGTGTTTGCTGAAGCCAACCAGATCTAGGGAACTATATGAACACCCATCCATATATTCTTCTCTTTTGGTTCTTGGTGCCAATTTTCCTATATACGTGTCCCACATATTGCACTGGAATTTTCATTTCATTTGCTTGTCAAAGCATTCTTCAGCAGTTAAGTCTTCAAGGTATCTCGTAACATTATTTACCTACATCCTTGCATTCTGCCTCAGTTTGGTACATATTGTTTAGGTCTCTAGGACGCGTTTAATTTTTTTCTTTTAAAAATTATGATAACAAATGCTCACATGGTTGTTAGAATCATACAATTCGTTATTCATATTATACGATATGATACAATTCACATATATGACCATACATATCTTACTTATGAATTGGAAGTGACACAAATCATGATGATTCAGTTGGATTCAATACAATGCAGTATGAACCATATCTTATATGATTCTAAAAATAAGGAAGAAAACTCAACAAAAATTTGGTCCAACTAAAAATGAAAAAGAAAAAGAAATGAATAATTCTATATTCTACAATATAAGTATAATGGTCAAATAGAGTGGAATCTCAAAGTTAATGTCATGTCTAAGTTGTTTTCATTTGATAACAATGCCTCTTTTTAAAAATCATTTGCTGTGGAGGATTCATATTGCTCATTTCATTTCAATTCTTAATAAAATGAAATAAACAATAATTATATTGCCATTAATGGAAGATATGAATTTAGTTATATTTGTTATAGATTAGCACCAACCTACGTCATCTATTATTTTGCTATTAATGAAATACTTTATTGCTTTTAGATACAAAAATGATTATGAACAAAGTATTAGTATATTTTATAATTTCTTACCTTATTCACTGTTCAATAAGATTTACAATTAAATAATTCACCAAAACAGTTACGAATCCCAATTTTTATTTGACAACCTTAGATGTTTATCTTCAAATTCCTATTTGTTATATACTAAACTGCTGAGCTATGCATCTTGTCCATTTAAGCATGGAACTTATTAAAAGAAGAAATGAAAGCAGAACCTTCTTTTATTGGACTTTAAATCCCCTCTCAGTTAAAGTTAATTCATTCACCTTGCTCACAAAAAATTCAAAAGATTCAGAGTTTTCTGTCAGTATCTCCTTTCCCTAAGACATTGTCTTTTAATGTTAATTTTCTAAGGGACCAACTTTTTCAAAATCCATTTGGCCATTTCTTTGCCATGTTTTAGAACCAGCGTAGTTGGTTGCATCAGTCACTCCTATGTCACAGTTTTCTGGTTCAACTGGTCAAGCGTCAACTTCAATCTGGTATTTTCTGTTGTTTCATGACAACTGGCCTTTTTTCCAAGGTTATCTGATTGATGTGTCTGGTCCCGCCCGGATACAATTGCTACTTTGATATGTCTGTACAAAGCAAAATGAAAACAAAAGAATCTCTTCCTGCAACCATGGGAAAAAGGATATATTCTATTCTTCTGTTGCAATATTATTATCCTTCATTATGATATATCATAATTTTGTTAAATTATGTCTCTTAGCATGTTGCAATTATTGCAGAAAATGCTCAGCTTACTCCTGTGATGCGGCTTGGAGCTGGAGCTTGTGCTGGAATTATTGCAATGTCTGCCACTTATCCTATGGACATGGTTCGTGGCAGAATTACGGTGCAGGTGCTCTTTCTCTTGAACTAGTAACCCTACTAAGAAGTCTTAACAAATGTTTATTAGGATTTGATACCAGCAATGAGTTTGAATGGTATATTGGTCATCCTCTTGGCATGTTATTTATGCAGACAGAAAAATCCCCCCGCCAGTACCAAGGAATGTTTCATGCTTTAGGATCTGTCTATAGGCAAGAAGGATTTCGTGCTCTTTACAGAGGCTGGCTTCCATCAGTCATTGGAGTGGTATGTTTCTATTTACTATGCCACATAAGCTACAAATGATACATATGCTATACAATAGACATGGTTTTACCCATCACTACAATAGTTTGGTTATTTTGGTCAGGTAATCCGATAAATCAAAAAAAAAGAAACTTGATCCTTTTTTCCTTTTAATCTGATTTTTCCATGCTTTACTTCTGAATATTTGACTTTTGGTTAAAATATTGCTAATAACTTAATTACTCTGTACTGTTTTCTTCTACTCTTATGTGAGACGACCTGTTCTTACAACATAAGTACTCTTACTGTCTTATGCATTAAATTAAACTGATCTCTGTTTGAAGAATATCCTCCTGATTGTAAAAGGAAAAGGAGCATTCCTGTACTTGCTGTTAATTTAAACCCACTCTGTGCAATCAGTATGTGCAAACATGGCCAGAATCTCATAATTTAAAAATCTTCTTCCTTTTATACAGCGGTAAATTGTGTCTATAATAAACACTGGTCATTTATCATAGTTTCACACCTCTTCCTCTGTACTATGGAAAACGTTACCTAAAACCTTTTTTGTTTTCATATAGATATTTCAGTTTTCGTTTTCTAGCATCTGATGATTTATTTTCGATACGCAGATCCCATATGTAGGCCTCAACTTTGCCGTCTATGAATCTCTGAAGGACTGGATGCTCAAAACCAACCCATATGGTATTGTCAAAGATTCCGAGCTGAGTGTCATCACACGGCTTTCATGTGGAGCTGTAGCTGGAACTGTTGGCCAGACCGTCGCCTACCCTCTTGATGTAATCAGGCGAAGAATGCAAATGGTGGGTTGGAAAGATGCTGCCCCTGTTGTCACAGGTCATGGGAAGAGCAAAGCACCCTTGGAGTATAATGGAATGGTCGATGCCTTCAGGAAGACGATCCACCACGAAGGTTTCGGTGCATTATACAAGGGTCTTGTCCCCAATTCTGTGAAGGTTCGTGCTTTCATCCAATCATCTCAAAAACCAAATGTTTCATCTGTGTTCTAAGCCATCGTCCTCTTCTTTCTTTTTTCTACAGGTGGTGCCGTCGATTGCGATTGCATTCGTGACATACGAGGTGGTGAAAGATGTTCTCGGAGTAGAGATGAGAATATCAGACTGACATAGTTCCAGCTAGTATTTAGGAGTATGGTTGCCCCTTTAGTGTAGTTTTGCCTAGAATTATAAGATAGGGAAACTTTTCCAACTTGATGGTATTCATCCCTAGTCGATACTGAAGCATTCGACCGTTCGTCGCACGTTGAAGAATAAAATGTGTTCTCAGGAAAGCAAGTGAGGTTAATGCATTCTCACGAAAGCTAGTGAGGTTAATCTTACTCATCGACAATCTTTTATTGGTGATATATTAATACTATGCAAACTTTTTTTCTTTTTCAACTTTAGTCTACATTTTTTTTTAATTTTCAAAAATTGCATTTTTATTTAGATTAATTACTTGGGGAAGTTCATTAGGAGCTAATTATAGCCTAGGAAAACTAATTAACCAAAATTAACTTTCCATTATTAGTTAGTTCCTTGTCTATAAATGCCTTCTCCTCCTCCCCTCAAGTCACTCCCCATTCCCCTCCGTCACAACCAAAGAGAGAAAAAGGCCAAGCAGAAGAAGGCAGGGAAAGGAAAGATGGTCGAAGGACGCAGCCGCCATGCTGCCTTCTTCCTAATGGCGGCCATGGGTTTTCTCTCCACCTCGGCGGCGCACCACAAGACCCACATCGTCGGAGGAAGCTACGGGTGGCGCATCCCCAACACCACCACCTTCTACCAGGATTGGGCCGACGCCAGAGACTTCGCAGTGGGCGACAAAATCGGTGCGTGCTGCATCATTTGCCATGATTTTAGATGAATACGTCGTCGAAATAATTCATCTTGCTTTCTCCAAGTACGCTTTTGACTGGAAAAATGTAGTTTTTTCTTCCTTCCTCAAGTGTTCCTGTTCACGACGATGGTGCAAAATGTGGTGGAGCTGTCGTCGGCGGAGGACTTCGCGGCGTGTACGACCAACAACGTGATCGACATCCACTTCAAGGGCCCGACGATCCTGGAGCTGACGGCCGCCGGGCCGCAGTACTATTTGTGCAACGTGGGGTTGCACTGCGAGAAGGGCCAGAAGCTGAGCATCAACGTCTCCTCCACGCCGCACACATACGTCCGTCTCGCTTACTACAACCAACCCCCGGCGCCTGCGCCTATTCCAGCCTCTGCCGCTGTTGTGAGGGCGGAGCACGGCGGCGTCTTCGCCTTCGTCGCCTCTTCTCTGTGCGTCTGCTTGCTCCTTTCTTTCTTGGTATAAATTGAAATTACCTATAATGTTAGGGGGAAATTGCATGTTAATTTCTGGGGAGTTTTATTAAATTAAGTTGAAATGTTGTGTGTTTATGAATGTGCGTTGAAGTTTATATAATTTCTAAGCTAAATTGAGATTTTAAATTCTATTTTTATATTCAAAACATATACTTTGTACATGTATATAAGAGGTAATATATATACAATTTTAATATCCAACCCATATATCCTGCCAAATTGAGCCCTCAATCCTCTAAATTTTAAAAGTAAAATAATAGCTCCAGGACGTAGCAAAAATGATGGGCACATAATATCTTTACAGTAATAATCAGGAGTCAATTCTTAGAAACTGACGATCTGGGATTTATTCCATTATGCGTCTAACGCCTGTGTACCTCACTCCATATCTATGGAGTCGATACTAGGGGCGGCAATAGGAGATCATTAATATAACGGATCTTTATTTTTTAAAAGAAAAATAATAATAATAAAATAAAATTTGTTCTCAGGACACAGCTCAGACATGTATAATCATATTTATCTACTTTCGTATCTACAGAGCCGGTATTAAGAGGGAATATAATGTGACGGATCTATATATAATTTTTTTAAAAAGTAAAATTTTATTAGTATAATTATTTTTTTAAAAAAAAATCAATGAGTGGCTGCCGCCTAGGATAATATTGTTTGAATCAACAAACTTTATCATTAAAACAATATATATATAAGAGGGTGAAATGAGAATATTTTTTTGGTAGTTCATGTGGCTGTTTTTTTTAATGTTTATAATCCAGTGGTAAAAACACTTAGAATCCTAATAAATAAGAATATGAGTTTAAATCTCAATAGCAACGAGTATTTCATGCTGAATTTTTAGTATATATAAATTGCATTTCAAATTTATAGACGAATTAAAATAGGAGGTAGTCTTTCCGAGATTAATCGGACAATCTAATTGTCCTCCCCTCTTTTCATTGTGCCTTTGCCGTTTGCCCATGTCGGCTGAGTGCATGCTGCAGTTGATGAAATTCTTTGTGCAAAAAGGTGGGAAACCATCCACCCCAGCGGTCCCCTGCGCCTGCCCTACGGTGATGCAGGAGGAGGGTAAATCAGGGTGAATGTTGGCCCGGATAAAGCGTGGTGTCTCCGGAATTTAACACAGCCGGCCCAGATTATTCATCCAGTGCGCGTTCGTGGACCTTCGACCCTATGACTCATTGTGTAAGGATGTCATGCCTTAACCGGTTGATCCAGCCTGCGGGGGCATGGTTCAAGTCAAAATTCATGCTACTATCCCTTCTTGCTTTGGCTTTAGGTGACTAAATCACTCTCATACTAATCCAATAATCATCATCTCCCATTGATTTCCTTCACTACTCATGCTATCGAGCAAATAAAAAATGAATGTTACTTTTACTCGCCTTAAGACCTTTTTATGAGTCTTGACTAACTCATATCACAACCTCCAACTCGCAACACCTTGAAAACTAGTTCAACCGACACTATGAAGAGTGTTTTGGTAGTTTGGCTACACTTGGGCCCGCATTGTTGGACCGATGGAAATTTAGTGTGTTGGGACCAACCCGACCAATTCAATCCTTCAAACAACAAAACCAAACCGAAACATCAAAACAAAGTCCATAATTTTATTTCTATGTTTGCATTTCACTTTTCTTGTTAGACTTTCATTTTGTTCTTCACATTTTTGATTTCGAATGCCAAGTGCGAGCGCAGAGGGATCGGGCAAACGAAACAATCTCATATGCTAGTCTTTTAATGACCCAACAAGATTGTGTGACTCTCCATACACTCACAAAAGAAACAGAGACATGCATAATAAGCCATGCACGCTCCTAATATGAAGAAACAAAGACATGTTTCGATGTGCAATTTGCCTCCGAGACTCGAAGTTAGGCATATCTCAATTCCATCAAGCCTCGAGACAAAATGAAAGAATTAGGGAGAAGATTGTCTATCTCCAAGATCAATCAGACTACGAAGTCCAACTAAAGTAACATAAAATGACAAGAATAAATATTTAATCTTGTTTTCCCCTCCATGATGAAAAGAGTCATAATGGCACAAGCAAATTTGGGGGAGGCAGAGCTAAAGTAGGAGATTCCCCTTGTCCATCCATCACTAGACTCCTTTATGCTCACCTTTCTATATCTGCCTCAAGCATATTGCACAACTTGAGGAGGAGAAGTGAGAGCATTGATGGATCGAATCACCCATGGGCAATCGAAAATCATTTGGCTCCGCTCGGCCGATTCAATCAATTTGTCAAATGCATTAGGTTCTTCTTTTTCTCTTTTCTTCTTCCACTTTGTGTTTGTCGTTTTGCGATCTTGTTCGGAACACTATTATTGTGTATTGTCGAAATAGGTATAGGAGTTAAAAATCGATAAGCAAATTTTGATAACACTATGAAAGTGTGAGCAAAATGAAAAAAATTCTCTCATAATGGTGGCTTTATTTGTTTGAAATAGATAATTAGGAGCATATTAGGTGTTCATTAACTATAATTAAGGATACTTATCACAAGCTTTAAGTGTTGGATTATGAAAAGTCAAACCTTTGTTATGTCATTCATTATGGAATTAGTTTTTTTTACCATGGATTCCATTTATATTTTTTTTTGAAAAGAATAATTATTTAATTAAAGAGTGGAACTTTGCTATGTCATCATATTCATGTTGGAGTGCAAATTATAATGCTTAGTGCATGCTTAATTGATTTATTCTTTTCCTTTTCTTTGTTTGTTTTTAAAAATAAGAATTTTTTTATTTTCCTCCAAAATGAGTTTTCTTTTTTAAAATGTCCTTCGAGTTTTAACATTATCAAATATCATCTAGAATTGAGAATGTAATGGTAAAAGTTTGAAAATATTAAAAATAGTTAAATAAATTTGAAATCGTACTTATGATAATAACATGTGATTACAAAAGATGGGTGTCAGGTCGAACCCATAAGGGAAGGTATGAAGAGATTGAGATTGGTATTTGAGCCTTAGTAAAGTTAAGCTGATCATGGAATATAACAATTAGCACTAAACGAATTTACATATCCCAATGATAAATTAGGCTCATGAAATATAACTATTAGGATAAAAGAAAATTATGTATCTCTTAAATAATATGTTATTATTCACATTGAGATTAAGTTCTAATAAATTTATTTTTAAATTCTACTCAAACAATCTCTATCAATGAAGATATATTTACATCATACTTTTAATATATTTTTAATATGTGAATTTAATTATATTATGAACATTAAGATATTTGACACGTAGACTTGAACTTGCAAACATAATCCTGAGTTGTTTGGGAATTGGATTTGAAACTAAGAGGTGCTCAAGAAGTAGACTCAGAGTAGGGATATAGATGAATCAAATGGTTCGCGAGTTATTCGGAGTTCGATTCGATAAAATGGTCAATCGAGTTCGT